>SKCR01041523.1:0-180424 GCA_019454045.1 Zanthoxylum bungeanum
GCCTTTTCTTGTTTTTGGGCTCATATCATAATAACATATAATAATAATAAATTAGTATTTTTCTGGGAATTCTCAGGCGTAAAGCGGCCCATTTTTCTGCTTTAAGAAAAAAAAATTAATAAAATCTTATCTACCAAATCATTTCGCATTTCAATTTGAATTTTTGAATTAAGGATTCCGCGCACAAATACAAGTGGCCTTTAACTACATATACATCTCTTACCATAATATATTCCAATAGGGAATACAAAAACAAAAATAAGGAGGATTTTCAATGCGAGATCTAAAAACATATTTTTCCGTGGCACCCGGTACTAAGTACTCTCTGGTTCGGGTCTTAGCAGGGTTATTGATAGAAATCAACCGTTTATTCCCGACGCATTGACATTTCCTTTTTTTTCATTCTAGTTATAACGGGAACGGGAAGGGGTGAAGAAGATTAGAGCTAGAATCCAATATTTGTGTATTTGTGACTAATCTCTCTTTCCCCTCTTTTATTTTTTTTTTACAATTAGATAGATAGAATAAAGGATGAAAGCGAAATAAAAATGTGTCTTCAACTTCAGCGAAACTCGGGTTCAGGCTCCAATTAAATTAATTATCCAGTTAAAAGAAAATAGACAGTGAAAGGAAAACAGAAATGGAAATGTGGCTAGGGTAAGAGTAGCCTACACTACACGATACTTAAATGAAATATTGTACTGTGATTAGCAATATAGTTAGAAATTTTTGTATTACTTATTATTTCTTATATATTTACTATATTGATAGCAATAAAATCTTTATTTCAGAATTGGATTTTGAGTGGTTAACAACTTCTATTTTTTTTGTCCCTTGTTTCTTATTCGTTTCGGGTCGCAAAATAGAAAAGTTGATGAATCAAAAACCCCAAGGAGGTTCATGGCCAAGGGGATGTCCGAGTAAGGGTTATTTTGGAATGTACTAGTTGTGTTCGAAACGGTGTTAATAAGGAATCAAGGGGTATTTCCAGATATATTACTCAAAAGAATCGACATAATACACCTAGTCGATTGGAATTGAGAAAATTCTGTCCCTATTGTTACAAACATACACTTCATGGGGAGATAAAAAAAATAGATAGAGTCGAACCGCGTGCTGGTGTGTCACCCTTGCAAGGAACATGAAAAAATAATCTAGATATATATCTAGATTATTCATATATTTAAATAGA
This sequence comes from Zanthoxylum bungeanum, assembly GCA_019454045.1. Classification (NCBI taxonomy): domain Eukaryota; kingdom Viridiplantae; phylum Streptophyta; class Magnoliopsida; order Sapindales; family Rutaceae; genus Zanthoxylum; species Zanthoxylum bungeanum. Next base: position 1,193 of record SKCR01041523.1, read on the forward strand.
AACAAATAAATAAATATAGACAAACCAAATTATGGATAAACCCAATCGACTCTTTCTTAAATCCAAGCGATTTTTCGTAGGCGTTTGCCCCGATCCAATCGGGGATCGGATTGATTATAGAAACATGACTTTAATTAGTCGATTTCTTAGTGAACAAGGAAAAATATTATCTAGACGGGTGAATAGATTGACCTTAAAAGAACAACGATTAATTACTATTGCTATAAAACAAGCTCGTATTTTATCTTCGTTACCTTTTTATTAATAATGAGAGAACAATTTGAAAGAAGTGGGTCGACCACTAGAACTCCAGGTCTTCGAACCAGAAAAAAAATAGGCTTACTCTTCAATTAAATCAAAATTCCAATCCGAACTCAAACCCAGATGGACGTTTTGTTCAAAAAATCCGAGAAGCAGTTGTGTGTAAGAAAAAAAAAATTGGGGAAGAAGAATAAAATCAATCTTTTTTTATTGAGCGTGTTCGCTCATTTTGACGATTTTATCATATTATTTCTACTCTACCTTCCCGGAGTTTATTCTCCAGAGAACTCCGTTTAAAAATTAAATGGATTCCTTCCAATTTCCTTATTTTATAATCTCATTGGAAATCGTATAAAGACAATTCCTATTTGATATAGCTATTTGTGCAAGTATCTTACGATTAAGAACCAACTGCGCCTTATACAAATTGCTTATTAATTTACTATAAATATAGGATACCCTGTTTCCGCGAATTACTGCATTTATTCGAGTGATCCACAAACGACGAACATCCCTTTTTTCCTATCTCTATCACGATGAGCCGAAACCAAAGCTCTTATTTTCTGTTGAGTAATTGTTCGACTAAGTCTGAATGAGCCCCGCGAAAGCTTGATGCAAATAAACGCATTTTTGTTCTACGTCTCGAGCTATATATCCTCGTCTAATTCTGGTCATTGAATAAATGAAACTTTGATGAATAACTAATCGATTTCCTTTCTTTCAGTTATTCTTTTCCCATTTCCTAGTCTATTAATAACAAAACGGACTCTTCCAATTTATAAAATCAAAATTCCAATGGCTTTTGCTACTATAACCTTCCCGACCACGCTTTTACCCTTTTTCGAGGCATTGGAAATAAAATAGTAAAAAAAAATAAAGTAGTAAATAGATAAAGAAATTGTGGGTTCTGTCGTCTCTATGATTACTTCTTAAACGGTGAGGCCCTCTCTATACACCGGAGCCACTTCCTTCATTTAATCAATTCTAGTGGTAACTTGTACAGTTACCACTCTTCGGCTCTACCCATGAATTTTCTAGTAATAGGTCTTTCATAACGAGATAGACCTTATACAGTAACGGTATTTAATTATGAAGATTGGTGGGGTAGCTGACCCTGTTAGTCCGTTCTTGCAAGAGTAGAAAGATAATCTTTCCGCTTTTTTTTATAGTATTTCCCCCGCTTAATGGATAACTATTTGTTACCAATGTGGAATTCTTTCTCACCTTAAATTGAAATTTGAGGCGGTTTAATTTGCGCCGGTGGAAACCATAAATTTCATACACAATAGAAAGATATGATAGATATCTTTTTTTTAGCTAGTGAATGCAGTTCTTCTTCTTCCATTCTATCCGATTCACTGGTACTGATCATTGATACTTAAAAAATTGTTTTCTTTCTTTTGTTTTGTCTCAGTCCATGATTGAAACGAGTCGCACATACACCCTTGTACATGTTCCTCGGCGCTGAGGGCATCCCCCAAGAGCGGGGGATTTTGTAAGGTTTCTGATTGGCTGTCTTGGGTTTCTAATAAGTTGTTTAATAGTTGGCATGCTGAATTATCCATTATGGGCTGGTTTAGATCGATCCTAACCGGATGATTATGAATTTCTTCTGTTTAATATTCTATTAAACCCTTAAGGAGGCACTGCTATGTTTTATCTAACCGCTACAAGATCAACAATTCCATGAGCTTGGGCTTCTGTTGCTGACATAAAAGTATCCATTTCCATGTCTTCGGATACAACCCATAAGGGCTTGCCCGATCTTTGTACATAAACCATTGTAAGGATTTCGCGCAGTTTCAGTAGTTCTTCTGTATCCAGGATAAATTCTCCCGTTTGTGCCCCATAAAAAGCGCCAATAGGTTGATGGATCATGACCCTGATGATATATTATAACCTAAAAAAAAAGTTCCTCTATCTCGCACGATTAGGCGAGGGGCAGAGATAAAGAAAAAGATAGAATTGAACAACCGTACGGGCATTTTTTTCGCATTGCATACGGCTCACCAATGGAATTTTCTTTTTACCTTTCATCAAACAAGGAGAAAATACGGGGTTCTATTATACCCAGATCGGTAAATGATCCAATTACCACCCTTTTTTTTTAGTTCAAAAATACTATGATGGCTCCGTTGCTTTATATATTTATTTCGTTTGTGATTCAGCAATCCCAAAGTGTCTTTATTTTTTTTATTTTCGTACTCTTTCATACCATAAATATTGTTAATAACCTTCCGGCGTGAAAAAGTTTGTGACGCCGCAATAGGCCTACGATAGGTAAGATAAACTCGGAATACCCCTCCTTTATCTCATACTACTGCTTCGATACATAATCAAATATTTTGAAAAAAAAAAAACACTAACAATTTTCATATCGAATTCGAAGTGCCATGCTATTATTACTTAATCTTAAAAATTCATATGGCGAAGGCATAGTCTTCTTTTTTCTCTCAAATAAAAAACTCATTGGCGCCAAGCGTGAGGGAATGCTAGACGTTTGGTACTTGCTCCTGCGGCCAGGAGGAAAGACCCCATGGAGGCGGCCAATCCCATGCATATTGTCTGTACATCCGGTCGCACAAACTGCATAGTATCATAAATTGCTATTCCGGGTATTACCCATCCGCCAGGAGAGTTGATAAATAAATACAAATCCTTGGTCTCGTTCTCTATACTGAGATATACCATAATACCAATAAGTTGATTCGAGATATCACTCTCAACCATTTGACCTAAAAAAAGTAATCTTTCTCGATAAAGTCGGTTGATTAGGATAAAACTATATCCCTTCGGAGCCGTACAGGCATCTTTTGATGCATACGGTTCAACAAAACTTGCGAAACAAAAAATCAATGTGTAGCTACCAGCCCTTTTCCTTTCTTTTTTCCTAGCGGGCTCCTTCTATCGAGGGGTCCTTTCTTCTATTTTTCAAGAACGATGAGTTTAGCGGTTTTCCTATACCTATAATATTCTAATAGAATCTAATATAAAATATAAAAAAGCAATTCACTAAACTTATCGACTTATCGAACTAACTTTTCATTGATGTATTTTTTCATCGCGATCCAATCCAAAAATCACGATGCCATTTTCTTGTTCCTGAATTGAATGGGCTTCTTCAATTTTTTTAGGTTTATGCTCTACTCCGAGTAAGGATCCGCCCGATTTTGATTTGCACATATAGGACAAATGACCCCAATACCACGTCTCTTTTTTGCTATGACTCCCCCCTTTAATTCATTTCTTTCATGTCTTCCGCCCAATATTTGACGTATTCATCATATTTATGATTCCGTTGATTAACAGTTTGAGATCACTCCTATTTCGAATAAAGTTCTAAATGGAATCGTTTATGGTATAAGTAATAATCATAGATATATTACCAATTGGGTTTTGCTAAACGGAGCCTGGATACCTCATTTTATTGGTCCAGCCAAGACGACCATAAAATTGATTTATTGCTATGCTAATATTAAGCTGGATACCTCCTCACGAAATAGATCTAATTGCACTTCATTGCATTTCACGCTACAAATTTTTGATCATTCAATCAAATTTTTTGGGCGAAACAGAGGATATCTCGATCGGGGGAGAGAATGGGGAAATCCCATATGACCCAATAGATCTGACAAGTCGCACTATATGTCAACCCAAGATGGATGCTTGTCCCCGGGGCTTCGATAAGGTACTTTTGGAACACCAATAGGCATAAAATGAAAAGAATTAAGTACTCTAGTTCACTTTGATGTGGAAGCGTAATAATGGGCTTCTTGTCTTAATAATATTGGCCGTTATCTTAGTTTCTACATCGATTGACTAAGTTCATAAAATAAAGGAAAATTCTTACGAATAGGTCTTTTGAATGATGACCAAATATGGATGGATTTGCTCATCGAAAAGGGAATCCGCCCCCATTGCGTATTGGTACTTATCGAGTATAGAATAGATCTGCTTCTCCTTTTTCCTTCGAATCGAACTCTTCCATTATTACTAATAGGATAGAATAAATATTAATCCTTTTTTCGAGATAATCCCCTGAAAAAGGAAGGGGGTACATAGCATAGTTTTTTTTTTCAATGCAATAAAGTTACATAGTGTCTATTTTTTATTAATAAAGAGGTAGTCCCATGGGTTTGCCTTGGTATCGTGTTCATACCGTCGTATTGAATGATCCCGGTCGTTTGATTGCTGTCCATATAATGCATACAGCCCTGGTTGCGGGTTGGGCCGGTTCAATGGCTCTATATGAATTAGCTGTTTTTGATCCCTCCGATCCAGTTCTTGATCCAATGTGGAGACAAGGCATGTTCGTTATACCCTTCATGACTCGTTTAGGAATAACCGATTCATACTAGAACCACGATGATTCAATAAAACCTTCAAACTAAGTCCAAAGATTCCATGAGTAAGAACCCTTGGATCATCATTTATTCAAGTTTGTGCTTTGAGCAAAATAAAAGCGGAAATGGGGAATTTGAAAGAAGAAAAATCTTGCAATTGCAAATTTTTTCTAAAGCTAAAGAAAAAATTTTGGAATCCGTCCGCGGGGTCTGAATATTAAGTATGAATCATATTTCGAATACTTCGTGATCTATTTCATATATTCCGTGCTCCAGATACTAGAATGAATATCCGACGGGGTAAAACCATCTCTATCAAGACGACAGACCCATTCTCTGTACTATCAATAGGATCAATTAGAACAAGTCGCACACTCATATTCCGGAAATACAGAAACAAAAAAAATTTCGCGGTCGAACTACCAATCAACTAAAATCAAAATCAAAATCCGAGACCTAAATGCTTATTTAAAAGGTAGTATTTTGTGGTTCTTGTAAATTGAATTCTAATTCATTGAAATTCCGTCCAGTAAAACGGACGAATTATAAATCTCCAAAATAATAGACAGGAATATCGCAAATAGAGCCATTGCGATACCCATCAAAGGAGTAGTCCCACATCCAGGAGCTACTTTACCATATTCCGAATTCAAAGGTTTGAATAACCCCCCTGCAGAAGTCATTTTTGGACGAGTTCTAGAACTACCCTCAACTGTTTGTGGAGCCATAAATCCTATTTTGTATTCATTGAGATCTGTTGACTTTGTATACCATTCTGTTGTAAATAAACGATCTTATCACGGATCCATTGCGGTCTTGGAATTCTATAATAATGGAAACAACAACCCTAGTCGCCATCTCTATATCTGGGTTACTTGTAAGTTTTACTGGGTACGCCTTATATACTACTTTTGGGCAACCCTCTCAACAACTAAGAGATCCATTCGAGGAACACGGAGACTAGTTTGAAGTTGAAGTAATGGGCCTACCAATATTGGTAGGCCCATTACTTCAACTGAGATAATCAAAAATCATTTTATTTTTTAGTTGGGACTTTTGGCGGTTCTCGAAAAAAGATAGCGAAAAAAATGATCCCTAGAGTCGAGACTAAGAGGAATGTATAAACCAATGCTTCCATAAATTTGATCGTGGTTTCCAATTATAGCTTCTATACCTGTTTATTTGGGATCATCTCCCGGATTAAAGAAAAAAAAAAAGAATCAAAAAAGGCAGCGATTTAAATCCAGATTTCTCCAGTACCTTATTTAAACGAAAATAGAAGCCGAAGCGATAAACCCCAAATAGCGGAGCAGTGCTGCATCAGACTACTTGTCTTCTTGTAGTTGGATCTCCAAGTTTTTGGAATACTCCAAATTCCACTTGAGCATCCAAATCCGGGTCAATCCCAGCAAAAACATCTCTGAACAAGGTTCTAGCACCATGCCAAATGTGTCCGAAGAAGAAAAGCAGAGCAAATGAAGCGTGTCCAAAAGTAAACCAGCCCCTTGGACTGCTACGAAAAACACCATCGGATTTCAAAGTAGCACGATCTAATTCAAAAATTTCACCCAATTGAGCACGTCTAGCATATTTTTTCACAGTAGCAGGGTCACTATAACTCACTCCATTCAGTTCGCCACCATAGAACTCAACAGTTACACCTACTTGTTCGACACTATACTTCGATTCTGCCCTTCGAAAAGGCACGTCGGCTCTAACAATTCCATCTCCGTCTACCAAAACAACTGGAAATGTTTCAAAAAAAGTAGGCATACGACGTACAAAAAGTTCACGCCCGTCTTTATCTCTAAAGATAGGGTGTCCTAACCACCCGACAGCTATTCCATCCCCGTTATCCATTGAACCCGCTCTGAATAGTCCCCCTTTCGCAGGATTATTTCCGATGTAATCATAAAAAGCTAATTTTTCAGGAATTTTAGACCAAGCTTCTGATAAACTTTGATTTTCGGCTAGTCCAGCACTGACTCTTCGATATATTTCTTGCTGAAAGTATCCCTGATCCCATTGATAACGGGTGGGACCAAATAATTCGATGGGGGTAGTTGCTGAACCATACCACATAGTTCCAGCAACAACAAACGCTGCAAAAAAGACAGCGGCGATGCTGCTGGAAAGAACGGTTTCAATATTGCCCATACGTAATCCTTTGTATAGGCGTTGAGGTGGGCGGACACTAAGATGGAATAAGCCTGCTAATATGCCCAATGTCCCTGCTGCAATATGATGAGAGGCTATTCCTCCTGGAACAAAAGGATCAAAACCTTCCACACCCCATGCTGGATTTACAGATTGTACCTTTCCAGTTAGTCCGTACGGGTCGGACACCCATATTCCAGGACCATACAATCCTGTTACATGAAATGTCCCAAAACCAAAGCAAGCCACTCCTGAGAGAAATAAATGAATTCCAAAGATTTTAGGCAAATCCAAAGAGCGTTTTCCCGTACGGTCATCGACAAATATTGCTAGATCCCAATACACACTAAAAGAAACACATAAACCCTAGCCTTGCATGTACATTGGAAACCCTAGCACACTATTATAAAAAGAGACATAACCCAAACCCTTCATCTTCTCTCTTGGCTCTCACACACACGGCACTAAACACAAAAAAACAAACAAACCAAGACACAAACCTGACACTCTCTCCATTCACGACATCAACCAAAAAATCATAAAACACTAAACTAAAACCCTAGGAACTCCCTCTTACTTCTTCTCCAAACCGCAACACAAATACTGAAAACAGTCCACAAAGTCACCTGAAACCAGCCTCAAAATAACCCTAAAACAGCAGCCCAAAGTCACCTGAAACCAGTCCCAAAATAACCCTAAAACAACAGCCTAAAATCACCAAAATCGTGAGCCAAAATCACCCAAAACCAGTCCCATACATCACCAAAATTCACTCACCAAACAGCAGTAAAATCCGCAAAAAAATAGCAGCAAAGACAGAGAAAACAGCAGCAAAAACAGTGAGGCAGCGAAGGAAAATATTGAACCAATAAACCAGAAAAGTTACGGAGCACTAACCCTTCCGGCGACGACGTAACACACTTCCAAGAAGCAACTTAAAAGGTAAGACCTGGGAGCACCCTTTATTACTTTTTATTTTGTAGTTTTGGATGCGGTACGCTCGGTTGGACATGAAATATGTCCAACCGGGTGTACGAAGTCCTATATCAAAGACGACCAAACTCTTGGTCACATCTTTCTTTGACGTTCCGTTATTTATTTATCGCATATTTATTTCATATTATTAGTTTTTTTATCATTTCGCATTTAATTCACATTTATTGTCGTTTTATTATCCCGCATTTGTTTTGTGTTTTTTATCTTCCTTGTTATTTCACATGTTTGTCTCTTCGTTTATTTATTGTTATACGTATTATCATACTTCACGTCTATTTTCATGATTGCATTATGTTAACGCTTGAGTGTTGCCTCTCGTGGTATATCAGATGGAAACCCATACATAAATTCCATAGCCGAATTCGAATGGATGGTAGTGCGGTCTGTACTTAAGATACAACTCCACGTACCACTTGGGGAAATATTCCTGCATGTGTTTATTGCATTATGGATGCCACTTTCGTCATCTCGTTCGAACGCATTCCCAAACGCAACTCGAACGTATGTATTCTACCTCACCCCGTTCGAACGAGTTTCCGAACGCTACACAAACGTGGGCATTCTGGACAGGTTCCTTTATCATGTCTTAGGCATTTTTGTGTTTATTGTTCCACTATTTCTTTTCTATATGTTGTTTCTTTATTTATGCATTGTTAATCTAGTGCGCATGGGCTGATCACGTTGGATTAAAGGTCCTCCATTTGAGGGAAAAGCCAAAAGGCTACCTTTACCACATGTTTTGCCACGCTGGACGAAGTATACTCGATTGAATGTGAAATATGTTCAATCGGGCATACAAGGTCCCATATGGATGTTGGCCTTGGTCACATCTCTTTTATTATTCTGTTGTTTACCTTCCGCATGTTATTTATTTATGCATTGTTAATCTAGTGTGCATGGGCTAACTAGGTTGGATTAAAGGTCCTTCATTCGAGGGAAAAGCCTAAAGGCTACCTTTCCCACATGTTTTGCCGCGCCGGACGAAGTACGTTTGATTGAACGTGAGATACGTTCAATCAGGCATACGAGGTCCCATATATTTATTTGTTTATTTATGCATTGATAATCTAGTGCGCATAGGCTAATCATATTGGATTAAAGGTCCTCTATTTGAAGGAAATGCCCAAAGGTTATCTTTACCATAGTTTTGCCACGCCCTTCTTCTGTTGATCTCGTCACTTACCCTTTTTGGTTGTTATGTTTTCATTCTTCACTTTACATTCATGTTGTGTTAGTGCTTGAGTGTTGCCTTTTGTGGTATATCGGATGGAAACCCAGACATAAATTCCGTAGCCGAATCCGAATGGACGGTAGTGCGGTCTGTACTTGGGATACAACTCCATGTACAGCTTGAGAAGCATTCGCGCATGTGTTTGTGTCATTTTAGATACCACTTTGGTAATCTCGTTTGAACGCATTTCCGAACGCTATACGAACGTATGCATTCTGCCTCAGTCTGTTCGAACGCGTTTACAGACGCCACTCGAATGCGCATGAAATCTTTTTTTACCATGCATCAAGTCTTATCTCGTTCGAACGTGTTTCTGAATGCTATATGAACTGAATATTCTGTCTTATTTCCGTTCGAACGTGTTTCCGAACGCTACTCAAACGCGCATGCATTCTGTTTTACCATGCATCAGACCTTATCCCGTCTGAACACGTTTTTAAATGCTATACGACGTGAACATTTTGTTTACCATTCAAACGCATTTCCTAATGCTGAACGAACGCACATACAGTGAAGAGACCTCATTTCATCATAGTTCATGCAAATTTGCTTCTTTGGTCATTCCGTTTGCATTACATATCTAATTATCCACTTTTATTATTAATACTTTTATAGTTGTTATTAGTTACGTTATTGCGCTTCATTGTTTAATATGTCTATGGAATTAAGCATTTGTCTTCATTTTTATTTATTTACGTTTATGGGTGTGCTATGTGTGTTGATTACATTATCTTGCATGTTTAGCATAAGACTTGATTATACTATTGCATAAATCTTTTCATTACAATTGGCATAAGTAAAGGATCATTATGAACCCAACGGTTTGAGGTCTTCCTTTGCGAGGGGTGAGTGCGGCCTTAAATTATTTCCCAGTTCACACTGGGTGACGACTCCATTTTTTTCTCCGGTTTAGTCCCACGCGGGCTACTTCGTACTCCTGACCGAGCCGTGAGCCCGGATAGTGTCGTTGTACCTCTGTACCATGCCTACAATATGGTAAAAATCGGATAAGCCGATAATAAATATTTCATTATAAAACTCTTGATCTCTCTCCCTCACAGAAAATAAATCCCTCATCACTCCCACGATCTATGTCTCTCTCACACAAATCGGTTAGCACTCTCACACAACAAAGAGCAAACCAAATTTGTGCCCAAAAATTGCGAGACGCCGTTTAACCGATTCTGTTCTCCGGCGTTTGTCTCATCACTTTCACTCTCACTCTCACAATCTCTCTCTCTCACACAAAAACCAAATTTGTGCCCTAAAATCGCCTTACACCAACGCCGACACCGACGCCGTTTCACAGGTGCTGCTTCTCCATTGCTGGTCAACTCTGTTGCTGGTCAACTTTATCGCACGTTGCTGGATTTTTGTGGTCGGTAAATCTTGATTACACTGCATCTTTTATGATTTTATTGATTTTGGGTTTGTTCTCTTGTTTCGAATCTTGCATGCAAGTTGTGTTTTTATCATCAAATTTGAAACTTGATGGCCTCTGATTTTGTTACCTGCAGTTTTTTAAATTAATCACCTTATGAAAGAATACTTATAAAAAGTTTCATCCTTTTAGCTTGACGAATTTTCATTTTTGCAGGGAATTTGGACATATATATTTGGAAGCTCATAAATTGTTCATGATTGCAAGGTACATTTAAAAAGAAATTGGATGTTTGTTAATGAATTTGTGTTGAATTTATGAAAATATGTAAAGTGTATGGTTAATGTTCTTCTAGTTTGTTCAAAAGCTTGTTGAAATTCATCAATTTAAGATTTTTTTCCTCAGCTTTATGTCTTATTCTATTTGTGACCCAATGGGTTGTGTTGAATTTTTGAAAATATGTAAAGTGTATGGTTAATGTTCTTCTGGTTTGCTCAAAAGCTTGTTGAAGTTCATCAATTTAAGATTTTTTTCTCAGCTTTTTGTCTTATTCCATTTGTGACCCAATGGGTTGTGTTAAATTTTTGAAAATACGTAAAGTGTATGGTTAATGTTCTTCTGGTTTGTTCAAAAGCTTGTTGAAGTTCATCAATTTAAGATATTTTTCTCAGCTTTGTGTCTTATTCCATTTGTTTATTGGGTTGTGTTGAATTTTTGAAAATATGTAAAGTGTATGGTTAATGTTCCTCTGGTTTTTTCAAAAGCTTGTTGAAGTTCATCAATTTACTATTTGTGACCCCATTGTTATTTTTGTTTTAAGCATGATTGCACAAGTTTAGGTTGATCAAATTTGTTGGAGAGATAAGTTTTGAAATTTTTAGTATTAGGATGGAGTTATTTTGTGTTCAAAAGCATGGCTGCTAATCATCTTATATCATAACTTAATGGATAAGAAGTTTGGGTTTGATTGAAAAAAATTTGGAATTGAATTTTTGCGGCTTCATCCTGCAAATTAGGATTTTGGATGCTTGTCCGAGTTGATGATATGAGTGTTCCTATATTGTTGTGGAGGTGCATATTTGTTTGAATGTTAGCTGATAATGGCACTCGGTCTAATTTTTATTTGTTTGGTATTTTTTTTTTTTTTGGTTGGACAAAAATGAAAAATTTTGGAACAATGTCAATGGAGCTCCAATGGAATCTAGGAACATGGTTGGGCAACAATATCTCGAGGCCGCTAGTAACAGAAGTTCCTCTAGTTTCTTGCATCCACCTCATAACATCCAGCATCACAGTTTCCATCACCCAACACCTCTTGTTCAATGAGTTAGAAATCACAATACAAATGTTGTTCACCCTCAAGTGGCAGCAGCTTCATATAGAGTTCCATCAAGTTATTCTGCGCACAACATTATGAATCTTTCACAAGATGGTTTGGAGATGGTGCCAAGACATATGGGACATGTTCCTCCAACTGGCTTTAGGATATACCGTTCTCCAAGAGAGGGACATGTGCCTGAGACAACTTTAAGATAGCGAAACCTCCATCACCTGAGAGTTTTTCCATCAGATGTAATACTTTCACTTTATTATTGCGATTTCTATTTTTTTGTCAGTCATAGGTGGTGCATTATTTGAAAGGACATATTTTTCTTTCGTTTTGTCAATCTTGTTCTTGTGTATGGTCTATTTAGTTGACTTACCTGTTATTGTCTATAAAGTATGATATTTTTATTAATGTGTAGGGAGTTGCTTTACTTGAGATCCCCGACTTTTATGAAGTATGGAACTTTATTGACAATCATAGAGACATGCGCTTGGATGTAGAAGACATGTCTTATGAGGTAAGCAAACCACTAATTTGTTTAATATTTTACCTTAAACTGCCTGAGTGCCCCAATAAATGAATTTAGTAGAAGTGTTTTGTGGGGCTATCTGAATGGAAAGAAAAACATTATATGGGGTATCATTTTGAACTGAATCTAATTTTTGACCTATATAATCTATATCTAGATCCTTTATTGGGTATATTATGAGAGGGAGAAATGCATTTGCTTTGCTAAAAATTTGACTGTATACATCCTTTCAATGAGTATCATTTTGGACTCGTACAAATTCTGCAGACCTTTTAGATACACCTCAAAACCTTGAAATTCTAATTCTTAATCACATGAGCTTCTTACACTGGGGGAGCGAATTGGCAATGTAAACATTGGGTTGTCAGAAGAAGCTGTCACAAGCCAATTAAAGACAAGAACTTATTTATCGGCCATAACTAATATCAATCTGGAAGAGCCAGCATCTGCAGATCAGGAACCTGATTCTTGCATTATATGTCAGGTAATATGAGTTATGGCATAGGTTTTATAAAAGAACTCATGTAAATATCAACGAATTATAATTCCATTTTTTGACTTTTCAGAATTATTTTCTGTTTGATCCTGTTTCATTCACCATCACTGCTGACATATAACATTTTCGGTGTATCCATTTGGGTATTGCAGGAAGTTTATAGGGATCATGAGAGGATCAGAACTCTTGGTTGTGGTCACGAATACCATGCCGAATGCTTGAAGAAGTGGTTGTTCATGAAGAACGCTTGTCCCATATGCAAATCTGAAGCATTATCCACAAAAAGCTAGTATGTCTAAAAAAAATGGGGTGATCTTAAACTTAGAAGAAAATAAAGTATAGGAAATTTGTGTCCTTTTGGGCAAATCAGTAAGTAAATGCTGCTACTTGCTGTGCTTCAACTGATCTATTTATTATAACAAAGTGGTTATTTTATTATGTATTATGTACATGTACCTGCATATATTTTGCCAACAGTCGCAATGACTTGAAAATCATTTTTTGTTGCTCTTGTATTTAATCAAAAATTATTAGATAAGAATTTAAAAATAATTGAATTTGAATGATTGAATTTGAGAAATGTATTAGTATTTTGTAGTTTTATTCATTAAACTTTTATTGTACTAATTACAAACTATAAAAACATGGAATAAAACTGTCAAACACACCAACACAGAATAAAAACAGTGAAACAAAAAGCAATGAAAAACGTATGCGCCCTAGCATAACATAAAGGTGTTTTTAGATAAATTAATAACCCATCAAAATTGTAGAAAAAAGCCATTCAATATTTGTACCCTCCAGCATGACGTAAGGGGTGAAAATATAAATTTCCAGATTGTAAGAATTAAGAATCGAACCTGTGACCACTCATGAATTATAACAAAATTTAATATTTAGATAAATAAATACTCTTAATTATTTCTTTTTGAATGAAATAATTTTTCGATTATTTCGGTCGGTTACGGATATCTGAATATTCGATCGGTTTATGATATGGATACCAACTATTAAATTTTTTCGGATTGAGATATTGTATTTGGTTTCGGTTTCGTCCAAAATGGTCGGATATCCGACCATTTCCATATCTAATTCTAAGTAAATATCAACATTAAGAAATCTCTCTTCATGCTCATTCACTGCCCCGTAATGAATAAAAATTGTAAGCGAAAACAATAAGTATAAAACTCATATACATGCTCATTAACATATATAATTAACATAAATTATAAGTAGATATCACGATTAAATATTTGTGCTCATTATTTGTGATGTTTCATATTTTTGTATTCGCTTATAAACAATAAACACGAAATCGAGATCGAAATCGAAGTATTAAACATGATATTGAATAATTTTTAATAGTTAGATATAACCAATACATGCAACTTGACACCATCGATATGCAATTTCACCATTAAGATGCAACTTTCAACCATATAAGATGCAACAAATTTTTTATGCTTGAAATACAAAAATTAAATAATGACCATTGGATTTATAGGCTCTCAAAATAACTTCAACAATTCTCCATTAATTTACTTTACCACGATCGGCTACTTTACATGGAGAGGAAGTTTACTTTTTTTGAACATGTTATTTTAATTATTAAACATGTAACAAAATCAATAACTTTGAAACTTAAGTTCATAGTAAATAAATGTGTGATTAACAAAATATTAAGTAGTTATATAACTTGTGCTCATTCAATTATGATGTTTCATATTTTGTATTCACTTATAAGCATTAAACATAAAATCAAGATCGAAATCGAAGCATTAAACATGATATTGAATAAAAACTAATTGTTAGATATGACTGATACATGCAACTTCACACCATTGATATGCAATTTCACCATTAAGATGCAACTTTCAACCATAGAACATGCAATAAAATTTTATGCTTCAAATACAAAAATTAAATAATGACCATGAAACATGCAACAAACATCATTCATTATACAACCATTAACAATAAACATGCAACATGAAACCATTGGACTTGAAATTTTAGCAATAACATGCACTTGCATCTGCCTAGAAAACCAATCCAACTTCTACCATTAGACTTGCAACTTTCACCAATAAATATGCAATATTTCTAATATGAAACCTTTAACAATGAACATGCAACATAAAACCATTGGACTTGCAATTTTAGCAATAACATGCAATTGAATCTGTCTAGAAAATCGCACATGTAACTACGACCATTAAATATGCAACTTGTACCATTAGACTTGTATCTTTTACCAATAAATATGCAATATTTCTAATATGAAACTTTTAAAAATGAACATGCAACATGAAACCATTGGAATTGCAATTTTAGCAATAACATGCAATTGAATCTGCCTCGAAAATCGCACATGTAACTATGACCATTGAATATGCAACTTCTATCATTAGACTTGCAACTTTTACCAATAAATATGCAATATTTCTAATATGAAACCTTTAACAATGAACATGCAACATGAAACCATTGGACTTGCAATTTTAGCAATAACATGCAATTGAATCTGCCTCGAAAATCGTACATGTGACTATGACCATTGAATATGCAACTTCTACCATTAGACTTGCAACTTTTACCAATAAATATGCAATATTTCTAATATGAAACCTTTAACAATGAACATGCAATATGAAACCATTGGACTTGCAATTTTAGCAATAACATGCAATTAAATCTGCCTCGAAAATCGTATATATAACTATGACCATTGATATGCAATTTCACCATTAAGATGCAACTTTCAACCATAGAACATGCAATAAAATTTTATGCTTCAAATACAAAAATTAAATAATGACCATGAAAAATGCAACAAACATCATTCATTATACAACCATTAACAATAACATGCAACATGAAACCATTGGACTTGAAATTTTAGCAATAACATGCACTTGCATCTGCCTAGAAAACCAATCCAACTTCTACCATTAGACTTGCAACTTTCACCAATAAATATGCAATATATCTAATATGAAACCTTTAACAATGAACATGCAACATGAAACCATTGGACTTGCAATTTTAACAATAACATGCAATTGAATCTGTCTAGAAAATCGCACATGTAACTACGACCATTAAATATGCAACTTGTACCATTAGACTTGTATCTTTTACCAATAAATATGCAATATTTCTAATATGAAACTTTTAAAAATGAACATGCAACATGAAACCATTGGAATTGCAATTTTAGCAATAACATGCAATTGAATCTGCCTCGAAAATCGCACATGTAACTATGACCATTGAATATGCAACTTCTATCATTAGACTTGCAACTTTTACCAATAAATATGCAATATTTCTAATATGAAACCTTTAACAATGAACATGCAACATGAAACCATTGGACTTGCAATTTTAGCAATAACATGCAATTGAATCTGCCTCGAAAATCGTACATGTGACTATGACCATTGAATATGCAACTTCTACCATTAGACTTGCAACTTTTACCAATAAATATGCAATATTTCTAATATGAACCTTTAACAATGAACATGCAATATGAAACCATTGGACTTGCAATTTTAGCAATAACATGCAATTAAATCTGCCTCGAAAATCGTATATATAACTATGACCATTGAATATGCAACTTCTACCATTAGACTTGCAACTTTTACCAATAAATATGCAATATTTCTAATATCAAATCTTTAACAATGAACATGCAACATTAAACTATTGGATTTGAAATTTTAGCAATAACATGCAATTGAATCTGCCTCGAAAATCGCACATATAACTATGACCATTGAATATGCAACTTCTACCATTAGACTTGCAACTTTTACCAATAAATATGCAATATTTCTAATATGAAACCTTTAATAATGAATATGCAACATGAAACCATTGGACTTGAAATTTTAGCAATAACATGCAATTGCATCTGTCTCGAAAATCGCACATGTAACTATGACTATTGAATATGCAACTTCTACCATTAGACTTGCAACTTTTACCATAAATATGCAATATTTCTAATATGAAACCTTTAACAATGAACATGCAACATGAAACCATTGGACTTGCAATTTTAGCAATAACATGCAATTGAATCTGCCTCGAAAATCGCACATGTAACTATGACCATTGAATATGCAACTTCTACCATTAGACTTGCAACTTTTACTAATAAATATGCAATATTTCTAATATGAAACATTTAACAATGAACATGCAATATGAAACCATTGGACTTGCAATTTTAGCAATAACATGCAATTAAATCTGCCTCGAAAATCGTATATATAATTATAACCATTGAATATGGAACTTCTACCATTAGACTTGCAACTTTTACCAATAAATATGCAATATTTCTAATATCAAATCTTTAACAATGAACATGCAACATTAAACTATTGGATTTGAAATTTTAGCAATAACATGCAATTGAATCTGCCTCGAAAATCGCACATATAAATATGACCATTGAATATGCAACTTCTACCATTAGACTTGCAACTTTTACCAATAAAAATGCAATATTTCTAATATGAAACCTTTAACAATGAACATACAACATGAAACCATTGGACTTGAAATTTTAGCAATAACATGCAATTGCATCTACCTCGAAAATCGCACATGTAATTATGACTATTGAATATGCAACTTCGACCATTAGACTTGCAACTTTCACCAATAAATATGCAATATTTCTAATATGAAACCTTTAACAATGAAAATACAATTTACAATCATTAGACTTGAAATTTTTAGCAAAAACATGCAATAAATTTTTTATATTATTTTTTTTAAATATTTTATAATTTTTTTAATTTTTTTTTTTTTTTTGAATAACTAGTTGCAACCAGTTATTCCCTCTTTTTTTTCTAATATTCCCTCTTTTTTTTCACTTTTGTTTGCTGACGTCTCCTGGGTATTTGATACCCAGGGGTATGGTAGCAATGCCCAAGTGGATTAGATTTTTAATTTGATTAAAATGAATTTTCTTAATTTATTTAGGGCCACTGGATATTTTTACACAAGGGCCAAGACTCGAGATACATAAGGGAGACTAATCTATTCAAACTGATTTTGCAGTGTTCCATGTACTTGGCAATTCGTTGGTCAAAAAAGTACAATAATCCCCTCTTTTTCAGGATAATTGACATATTCATACCATTGAAGTCTACTCGTGGAAAAGTATTCAATTTATCTTTCTATTTATTTTATCGTGAAAATGATTTCCTTAAATAAAATATTTTTTAGGAGTTAATTTTCAAAAAAGAAAGTATTTTTTAATATTTGATCATTACTTGAGAATATTTTTCAAAAAATATTTTTAAATATTTATCACGTCTAATATTTTCTTAAAAAATATTTTATAATGGTTAGAAATAGGAATGACAAAAAAATTTGGATTCGGTCTAGATCCGCATAGAACTAAAAGACTTAGGTCTGAAAAAATTCTAGACCCACACGAGATTCAAGTGAGTCCACAATTCAGGGACTCCAATCTGGCATTTTTATTAATTCATATTTTAAAAAATTAGAAAATAAATACAATTATAATGAAATAAAATTTAAAAAAGAAATTAAAAATTAATAAAAAGTATAAAATATAAAATTAAAAAATAAAAATAAATTATTAAAATTAAAAAATAAAAATAAGAATATAAATGAAAAAAAAATCTGATTTCTGGACCCAGCTAGGTCTACCAAGTTCCAGATCAGGTATACATATTTTAGGCCTTAGATTTTTTTTAAAAGATTCGAATAAGAAGCCGGATCAATCAAAATATATTCGAGTATTGATTTGGTCATCCTTAAATTATATAGTTAGAAACAAGCTATGGAAGATTTGGAGAAGAGAAGAAAAAAATTATTTTCGGTAAAATGATTTATGAATTTATATTCCGTAAATAATTTTATGATAAATAGGTTAAACTTTTCTACTGGTCAAAAAATAATTTACATTGACCAAGTTTTCCATAAATATACAAAACACTGTAAAATGAGGAAAATATTTTTCGAAAAAGCTTTTACGACAAAACAAATACATGTCATAGAGTTTGTATATAATAAACAAACACATGTTACAATCTAGGATTGTAACTTCACATAAGCATGCAAACAATGAGTTCAGACACTTTTCATTCAATTTGGTTGTTATAAATTATTAACCAAGAACACTAAACTATTTACAAACATTTTTCGATAGTCAGGTAAATATTCTGGTTAAACCAATTAACTATATGTTTATATTAATTAATTTAAATCAAATTCATTAAGGTCAGGTTCTAATAGTGGCTACGCATGCCTTGCAGGTATATGTCTATCATATAGGGAAATCTATTCAACGAATAAATCACACGCTATTATTCTTACGGCTAACTCAAATTCCCACCGTCAAATTCCTAAGGATTTACTAAGATTATTATATTATTGACCCGACAATAAAACATGCATTACAACACAGAGAATAATAAATAATTCAATAACAAACCCGATAGCAATTAAACATAGTGCTCAAGATCAATTACAACTCTAGAACAAGAAATTAGTGTATGATAGATGTAAAGAGAATCATGAATAATTCAGGGAATATTAACTACAACAAAACTGGCTTTTAGTGGCGAAATTTATTTCTCATATGTTTTTAATATAAAATTTCTATTGCAGCATATCAGTGAAGTGAATTCGGCCAATCGAAAAAAACAAAAGATGCTTGCTTGCGTGGGTACCAAGTCTATTGCAAGAATTGCACACGAAATGGTAAAATTTTATTGTCAGTAGGTGTGTTATTTTATTTCTTTCTATTGACATTTCTTATTGTATTTTACTTTGTCTTATCCAACTCATAGAGAAGCACGACAAGTACTATAGAGAACACTACAGAACCAACAGAATATCTTAGACTTTTTGCCAAAGAAAGAAAGAAAAAGGATGGTAGTTGGGTTGATAAAGAGGCTGAAGAAGCTTATCAAAAGTTGTGGGAATTGCATGATACACAATTGCAACGCAATGAAGTTGACACACTTACAACCCAAGAGGCTTTCACAATTGTTCTTGGGCATAGATCAGGATATCAAAGAGGTATGGGAGAAGGTCCTCTCCCTTTCAAAAGTGTAAATCATGGAGGGCATAGTGTGACGAATGAAGAGATAACTACTCGAATTCAATTTGAAGTTGAGGAGAAAGTGGCTAACTTTTGTCTAAAA
The DNA here is from genome assembly GCA_019454045.1 of Zanthoxylum bungeanum. Taxonomy (NCBI): domain Eukaryota; kingdom Viridiplantae; phylum Streptophyta; class Magnoliopsida; order Sapindales; family Rutaceae; genus Zanthoxylum; species Zanthoxylum bungeanum. The sequence continues at coordinate 21,116 of SKCR01041523.1, forward strand.
AAAGAGGCTGAACTTCGAGTTACACTTAGTGCAGAGATAGAGGCCAAGTTGCGTGATGAGCTACACATTGAAATGAAAAAAGAGTTACAACGGTTAGTGAAAGAAGAGTTAGCCTCTTCGCGGGAGAGTCATCATCCACCAGTAAGTAATAAGATATTTATACAAAGCTATTTCTACATTGTTGTGTTTTGAAATATTTGCTCAATAAATTTACAGTCTGGTTCATCTTCTTCAAAGCCTGTTGATGAGAAGAAATCAATCCCAAATGATGTTGGTCCAACTCAATGTGATATTGTAAGTTATGTTTTGATTAACAAAATGGAAAAACTTTCTTCTAAACATATTTGATTGTCATATTTGATGGTCATATTTGTAGGAGTTCTACACTTGCTCGGTATGTAATATTGCGGTGAAAGGTGCAAAAGAATATATGTCTCATATGCGTGGAGAGCAACGTGAGTCACATGTACTTGTTTTTTAATTAAATATATTTGTGATGCCTAAAACACTATTATTGCATAATTTACATTTATATTATACAGATCAAAAGGCTTTGAATGGAGCAGTTGCAGGATCAACTCCAACGATAACTTTACAAAGAAAAGTGAGTTGATACCAATTTTAAGGTTGCAAAGTAAAGTAGTTTGGTTGTAATTTTTTTTTTTTTTTTATTAACCTCAGGATGGTGAAGATAAGAAGAAAAAACTAAAATCACATCGAATCGGTTTCAGATGATATATTTCGACAACAGTTCCATATATATTTCAGTAAAATTAGGTAATCTGAAACTCTGTTTCAAAATAACAATTTAAGTTGACTTTAATTTTATTTCTTGAATTTTTCTCATTTCTTGAATTTTAATTTTTTAACATATAATTAGTTTTTGTTTATCTATTGATATGAGATTAATATACACTGATATAATTATTTTCATACAAATGCAGGTAACTATTATGTTGGTTGAAAAAGTAGTGGACAAATGAGAAGCTAGTTCATTCGATGAATGGTTTTGTTTCATCATATGTTCAAAATCTTTTTTGTAGTTTGAATATAGAATGTAAATTAAGATATGAGACAAAATCAATAACTTTTGATTTTTGAATTGTAACTAGTTGATCATTTGTCTGTTAGAACATAATATAATTTTTTGCTTGTAAATACAAATACTCTATTTACAAATATTAATGTATTAAAATTTATGTTTTGTATTAATTTATAATATAAAATATCATATGGTGTAAAAAAATTTGAAATATAATTTCAATACGAGAAATATAATTTCAATTTTGAAAGTAATTAGATTTGCCACTAAAAGGACTTTTAGTTGCGAAATTCAATTTGCCACTAAAAGAACTTTTTAGTGGCGAAATCAAATTCGCCACTAAAAGTCCTTTAGTGACGAAATTAATTTTGCCACTAATGATAAAGCTTTTAGTGGCGAAAATCTTTTTCGCCACTAAAAATGTAACTTTTAGTGGCTAATTAGATTTCGCCACTAAAGATAAGCTTTTAGTGGCGAAAAATATTTTCGCCACTAAAAGATTTTGTGTCGCACTTTCAGTGGCGATCCAGTGGCGAAATAAAATTTCGCCACTAAAAGTTTTAGTGGCGAATTTTGGGCTTTTAGTGACGAAAATTTTCGCCACTAAAAGTCACTTTTCTTGTAGTGATTATAGCGAAATAAATTGACAAAAGCAGTCGAGAAACTCAAGACACTTCTCGTTTTTTGGCCAATATTTCGGTGATATTGGAGGATCCGAAAATGATCTCCTATACTACTAAAAACTTATCTTGTATCAAATATTTTTTATTGTATTTACTTTAACATTAAAGTGTTCCCAAATTAATAAATTGAGTTCAAAAATAAATATTTATTTTCATTATTTTTATTAATTATTTATTACAGAAATAAATAAAACAGATTATTAAAATAATGTGGGATACAAATAGTAAAAAATTATTTTGTTGGATTAAAATATAATTAAATAAATGTAGAAATGATACAACTTAAAACTATTATGGGTTAAAACTAAATTAACAAAAATTTTAAAAAAATAACACAATGAACAGTAACACACCAAGTTCATTGCGCCATTTGTGCGTAGGCTTTTGGCGCACCATGCGCGAACAATCCCAATGACGCAGGATTTAGCGCCATTGGGGTTGCTTTTATGAATAATAAAATAACAATTATCTCAGAGTAGCTGAATAGTGAGTTTTTGGACCGAAGGTTAAACTATAAAAATGAATATGAAATTAGATATTTGAGATTTTTTATTTTTTTTTGGAAATTCAAATTGTTAGTTCCATTTTTATTTACAATATCAGTAACAAAACAAGTTCAATTAAATTGTATTAAGTCTTGAAGAACTTGGAGCAATTGAACTGGTATTTGGCAAAGCTGGAGCAATTTCGTTAGTGTTGCGTTCGTTGAAGCGTTCGAACGTGTGGCGTTAGTGTCACGTTCGCTGTTGGGTTTGAACAAAATATTCCAGAGAGCAAACGTCCTAAGCATTCGAGCGAAACATTCCATAGAGCAAACGTTTGTGTTGCGTTCGAGTAAGCTTTCGAACGAACCTTTCCAGAGAGACGCGTTCGTGGCGCGTTCGTGTGGCGTTCGAACTCCCGTGCAAAACTGAGTTATTTTGGACGCGTTTTTCACCTAATTTGGTATTGGGAAGCCTCTCTTTTTACCATACCTATATAAAGAACATATAGCCACCATTCTCTGGGGTTGAAAAGATATTCTCTCAAAGTTATAAACCTTCATAGCTTTTCAACCTATTCTTTTCTCACCTTGAAGACTTCATTGTTTTCTTTGTCTTCGTTTTTGTGGTGAGATTGATCTTTGTTAAACCATCAACACAAATCAAAATCCAATTTCCTAAACCTTCAGAGTTCACAAGGAAGAAGATTGGCAATCAGAGTTCCGGCTTTCAGAGTTGCAGAGTTGATTCACTCTGAGACTTCAAAGATTCTGAAGAAAACTGTAGGGTACGGGCTCGAGGAGTTCTTTGAGTTCTTACAGTTTAGAGGTACTAGAGTCGGTGGAGTTTCCACCATAGGTCTTTCACCATCATTGTAAGTTTTTCTCTTTATAGTGGATTTGGGCTGGTAGCCGAGATACCCGAAGTGGTTTTTTACTCGCACGAGTTTTCCACTTCGTCAACAAATTACTGTGTTGATTTGTGTGATTGAATTTATTTCTTATATTGATTTAATATCTTACATTGATAAATTATTGTTGTTAGAATTAAGGGTGCTTGTTAGGAAATCCATAGTAACAATAGTTAGGACTTGTCTTGATTATTGTGATAAATTCCGCATAGGGTCAGAACCTATGATAATAACGAACTTTCAATTGGTATGAGAGCCTGAACTCAATCCTTGACCCGTTTAACTATGGAAAGAAGTCAACCCATTAACTGTCCATCATTCTTTGATAGGACAGAGTATTTACATTGGAAGGTTCATATGAGAGCGTTCCTTAAATCCTTAGGTGAGAGGGTCTGGATGATAGTTGAGTACGGGTGGAAACGTCCAATGTTATAATTGATGTAGTCTCTTCCCCTAAAGACAAACTGACATAGACCAATGATGAATTTGATGCAAGCAACATGAACAGTAAGGCAATTAATGCCATACATGGTGCTGTGTGCTCAGCTGAATTTAGGAGAATCTCTATGTGTGAGATAGCCAAGGATGCTTCGGACATCCTACAGACTATGCATGAGGGCACACTGTCTGTTAAAAAATAATAGACTCAATGATATTGCTACTAGGTTTGAGGTCGTCAGAATGAAAGATGAGGAGATCTTTGATGAATTCTACATTGAGATTAACGATATCGTTAACTCAAGCTTTAACTTATGTGAGACTATCCCTACCAGTATGATAGTTAGGAAAATCCTTATATTCCTGCCTGAAAGTTCCTACCCAAGATCACCGCCATCGAGGAGAGTAATGACCTTGATCAGCTTAAATTAGATGACCTTGTAAGAAAACTGCAGGTTTATGAAAAGAAACTTCTGGTTATAAAAAGCCAAAAACTATAGCGATTAAAATCACGAAGGAAGTTGTTCATGATCCGTCAAGTGATGATGATGATATCATCACGGATCAGGATCCGGTCATGTTTGCAAAGAAGTTTAAAATATTTCTTAAGCTGAAGACGAGTGGGAGTGGCCGTAGCAGTGATAAAGATAACAAAGATAAGCCTAGAGAGACTAGGCTTAGTGGGAGAAAGTCTAGAGAGGATAAGGATAGCAAACCTCGTGGTATTCAATGCCATGAGTGTGAAGAGTATGGGCACGTTAGATCTGAGTGTCCTATATACCTAAAGGCTAAAGGCAAGAAAGCCATAGCAGTCTGTCGTAGTGATTTAGAAGGTGGCTATACTTCCGATGAGTCTCCTAAAGACAATAGCAATTTTATGGCATTTGCAGCTAGCGTGTCTGATGAGAGAGAGGATAATATTAGTGATGCTGATTCGGAATTCTCTCCCGATGACTCTGTAGATGAGGATAGTCTTCACGTAGCTTATGCTGAACTGTTTAACGAGAGTCTAGCTATTAAGAATGAGAATATAGAGGCCAATAAGAGACTGAAAGATATAGAGCTAGAAAAGAATGAAGCTCAAGCTTGTTTGAGCAAAGCCTAATGATGGTAGATGACCTCGAGGAGAGGAATAAGGGTCTAGTTGATAGAGTCAACTCCTTAGAAACTGAACTTGAAGATGCTAGAACCCAGTTTTCTGTATTTTCTAGTGGGACTGAAAATTAGATCATATGTTGTGGATTAGTATGCCTCTTTGTGCAAAAAGGGATTAAGCTTTATTGAGTCGAGTTGTGACAAGGCGTCAACTTCCAAAATTATGTTTGTCATAGCTCAGTCCAAATTCCGACATAATGCGTTGACCCTTCCTACACGTGACTTAGGTAAAAAAAAACATGTTCATTGTAATCACGTGATTCCTCATCATATTCTTCATTCTGTGTCCCAACCTCAATCTAGAGGTATGAAGGGGAAATCTTGCTCTCATCCGAGGTTTGTGCATGGGTGCCATCACTGTGGTAAGACATGACATATTAGGCCAAAGTGCTTTATGTTCCGTAGACACAGGAAAATGTCTAGGACTGTTCCATCTAGATTTGAATCTTCAAACCTAGTTTCTCTGATTTCTGCGCTAACAAAACTGGCGCAATCCCTTAGTGAGAAACTTGTTGTGTTGACTTGGAATTCTCAAGTGGAAGAGATTCCTAAGACAGTTTAGGTGAGGAAGCAAGATGATTTCCCATCTACTTCTGAATGCCTTGATCCTGAAAAACATGATGTGAGTGCACTTCGGTGTAACTCTTCTTAGAAGTAGCATTTGTTTTCCCATTGCATGTGTGTGTGCGTATGTTTTATAATTCTACACGTTTATTATGGGTGTACGTGTTGTTCTTTGTTATTTATCCCTTGGTATATAGGATGGAGACCCGGACATAAATTTCATAGCCGATTTCAAATGGACGGTGGTATGATATGCACTCTGGATACAACTCCATGTATCATTGAATATTAAAAAGCCATGGTGTGTCTTCAATTTATTTATTTTTTGGTGTTAAAACTGAAAAAAAAAATAGAAAGTGAAAAAGACCAAAAATATTTTTGCTGGCTTTTTAGAGCATGAAAGGCTTGTTGCATGTGATCCTGATGTGTATGATATATATTTATGCATGTGTAATATGCTTTTATTTTTCTTAATGCTCTATATGCATGAGTGTGTGTGATAAAAACCATTTGTATATCTTATGCTTGCACTTCACATACACGGTTTTATTATTGTCAAGGCTTGGTCGCATGTATGAGTTTTGGAATGGCAGTCTAATTTCTATCATACTTTGTTCACTAGATAGTGTGCCATTTGACTAGATGACCTTGATAACCACTTGTAATAAAATAATTATATATTAAAAAAATATGAGACTCAATTGCCAATGTGACAAATTTAAAAGCTAAGGGCAAAAACACTTCACTCGAAATAGTTTTTATTCGTGAGCTCATCATATTTATGGTGAAAATATTATAGTATGCAATCAATATTGCTTATTTCCAGGTCCTAGTGGTGCTGGATTTGACCATCTATTTTGTGGACTTGGTGTGATAAGAGATGAGATTTCTTTGGCCGTGTCCCGCTTATAAAATAAATTCTTAAGCCTTGATTCATTGTGCACTTATTTTTCACACACGTGCGCTTGCTATACTTAGGTGTTTATGTCATATGCATGTGTGTACTATTTAGAAAAATCTTAAGTGATGTATATTATTTCATGTCATAAACAACTACTTATTGACTGGGTATCATTATACTTGCTTGAAGTGTTGTTTCAGTCCATTTTGATTTTTTTTTTACTCAGTGTGTACTTCATGTTATTGCATACCATTTCTTTTGCGGCATATTTCTGAGTCTAGTTTTTACTTCCCTTGTGTTATTTTACTATCTGAGTGGGCCTGTAAGTCATGTTTGCATATACTCTTGCATATGTTGTTTCCTTGGTAACATTTCCCATTGTCATTTCGTGACAAAAAAAATGGAGAGTAGGTTGGTAGTTTGAGAGTAGTATATGGGAGAGTAGTATATGTTATATCATTATTTTTATACCTCGGTTTTGAGGGGAGTCGGATTAAGGGGGAGTAGGATATCTATCTGTTAATGCATGAGAGTTTTATGAATATTCCTTATTTTATTCTTGATAATCCCACTGCTTTTCACAGTATATTGTTGTTTGTGGATGTTTCAGGTAATCATGTTATTTGCTGAGGTGGAATTGATTTCAAGACTACTTGGTTAGGTATTAGATCGAGTCTTATTGTAATAAGTCACTGTCTTGATGGTTGGCAATTGTCTATTTTTCATTCTGAGTCTTTTACTGTAGTCTTTATATTAGGTAGTGTTTTGTTACGGAATACCAAAGGAGAGATTGTTAGTTCCATTTTTATTGGCAATTTCTGTAACAAAATAAGTTCAATTGAGTTGTAATAAGTGGCGTTAGTGTCACGTTCGTTGTTTGGGTTCAAACAAAATATTCCAGAGAGCAAACGTTCGTGGTGCGTTCTTCAGAGTTCTCAAGGAGGAAGATTGACAGTCGGAGTTCCGGCGTTCAGAGTTGCAGAGTTGATTCACTCAGAGACTTCAGAGGTTCTGAAGAAAATCGTGGGGTACGGGCTCGAGGAGTTCTTTGAGTTCTTGCAATCTAGAGGTACTAGAATCGGTGGAGTTGCCACCCTAAGTCTTTTACCATCACTGTAAGTTTTTCTCTTTATAGTAGATTTTGGCTGGTAGCATAGATACCCGGAGTGATTTTTACTCGCACGAGTTTTTCACTTCGTCAACAAATTACTGTGTTGATTTGTGTGATTGAATTTATTTCCTGCATTGATTTAATATTTTACATTGATAAATTACTGCTATTAGAATTAAGGGTGCTTGTTAAGAAATCCATAATAACAATAGTTAGGACTTGTCTTGATTATTATTAGGGGTGTTCACGGGTCGGGTCGGGTTTTTTAAAATTTTATTAGACCCGATCGGGTCGGGTCAAGGGGAAGTCGGGTCGCGAGTCGGGTTGTGGGGGAAGTGGAACCCGATCGGGTTCGGGTCGGGTCGAGTCGTCGGGTCATTTAAAAAAAATTATTATGTTTTAATTAATTATTTTGAAATATAAATATTAGTTATTTTATGTCCCAAAAATTATCATATATATAAAGTTTTAATACAAAAAAATAATAAACAAATGAAATAATAGTAAAATAATCTCTTTTTGTATTTCATGTTTGCATATTTATATTTGTATTTCATGCAGCTTTCCTCTTCAGTCTGCACTCTTAATTTATTATTATTTGGTTTGACAGGTTTATATATACATGTTTAGGTTTGGGAATTGCTGTTTGCTTGAGCACACTTTTTGGTCATATGGTTACAAACTGTATGAACCATTATACTCTTTGTTTAGTATCCTTCTGATGAGCATAATTTTACCTCATATCTGGTACCATGAGATGAAATTTTTTAGGGCTGCGTTGGTTTTGATGATTCATTGTCAATTAAACATTCTTTTTGATAGGGTTTGGTTTGCAGAAAATGCTTAGAGGCGAAAAAAAAAACCATTTTATACTCTTCTGGTCAGATTTGTTTTCCATTTTACAACTTATAATTTAAAAATAATAATAAATATTTTAGAAAAATAATAAATATTTTTAAAAAAATAATAAAATTTATATAGGGTCAGGTCAAGGGAATCAAACCGTTGCCCAACCCGAAATTTTCGGGTCGGATCAAAATTTTGCAATTTTTTTATGAACCCGACCGGATCGGGTCGGGTCATTGCGGTCACCCCTAATTATTATGATAAATTCTGTATAGGATCAGAACTTAGGATAATAACCAACTTTCACAAATGTTTATAAAGGAGAGGGCAACTAAATTGGGGAAAGAAGATAGATCAACTGTTGGTTAAAGTTGTTTTTTCCCCGAAAACGAACTGTTAGTTAAAGTTAGAATATAATAAAGGTATATGTCTTAGTCATTTGATGAATATTAGTTAGTAAAAATCATCTCTTATAAAATAATTTATAATACATAGACTTATTTGCTATAAATAATATGAAAAATGTGAACGAAATTTTCATAAAAGCGTCCTATATATAAACAGAATAACAGGAAAATTGACACATAACCATGTATATCATTTATTCAGAATTGCATCTGTTTTTTATAGTCTTAAATCATTTTTAAAAGACTTATCTAATTTCATTCTTTAAATATTTATCTGATTATTTGGGTGGTAAATTGGCAATGTCGTAAATTTAAGGTTCTATTTGGCATACATTTTCAAATAGAGTTTTTTTCAAGTAAAATTTTTATTAATAAAGCTTTTACAAATATAATTTTTAACAAATATATATATTTATATATATATATTTTTGGTTATTGATTGGAACTTTTATTAAAAATGATAAAATTATTTTGATAAATAAGTTTTTGAAAATTACATTACAAAAAGAATAAAATCTTTACAATTTTTACTCCTAAAAAGCTCAAAATTTGTGCTTCTTCCAACAGAAACAAAATAATTTTTTAAACTCCAAAATCTCTACTCAAATCACAACTAAACAATAAAAAAATTTGAAAAGAATTCTTAACATTAAAAAATTTCTTTTGGTTAGTAAATAAGTCGTATCAAATCGAGCAAGCTTCAAAAGAGTAAATGTTAGAATAATTTGCACAAATAGAAAAATATTACCGTTCACCAGGAACATAAAATTGAATTTAGCTTGAGTCGCGGACTAGGTCGCTCTCTGTGAGACGTTTCGCGGTTCTGCCCAAAATTTGTGCTAGCAGTATGTCAGCCCCGTCGTCCCCACGATAAAACAAACCTAAAAAACTATGTCTCAATCAGTTTTGCACAAAACCAATTGGTATACTCACACCCAAAAATTATTTGCTGTGTCAAAAATAAAAACACAAAAAGAAACTTTATTTAAGCCTAGGTATAGATAATATGTTTGGCCGCTACAATTCCGTTTTATGTAGCAGTGAAGGAGAGTGCCCCAAGGACCAGGCTGCTTTAAAGAGATAGGAAATGTCAACTTGCCCGAGACTTTTAGGGTTTTCACAATTCCCTTCATAATTTCTCTCCAACCTCTGCAAAAACCAGCACAAGCAACCACATTTTTCCGAGGAGGCCAGGTTGTCTCAGAAGCCTCAATTCTCATCAACACATCCCTTAAAAACTCGGGCGGCAGGCAACTGAAGGGTTGTCTCAATAGCCCAGCAGCTTTTCTGAAAGCATCAACCACCACAGAGCTATCCTGAACCACCCTCTCAATCGCATAACTCATAACTCATCCGAACCCACGGGCTCGCCTCATCTCCTCATGTGGAACCCGTTGGACGCATACTTTGCGACCTGTGAACCACGAAAGACACTTTGCCGAGAGATCAAGATCGCTGCTCACAAATCATCTTCAAACGACCTAGAAACTGTAGGGAGCTCAGAACGTCCTCGAGAGTCTTGTGGAAGGAAGAATACGGCTTCAGATCAACAATATCTCCGAAAATCTCTCCTACCAATTAAGATGGAATTGTATTCCAATAAATCAAGTATAATCAATGCTCACGATTTTCTCTAATGGTTACTACTCCAATTGTAACACCTCCCCGAGCCATAAATAGAGGATGAATCCATTGTAGCAAAGATGAGAAAGAAGAAAAAAAATAATACAAGAACTCTACTCAAATCAAGAGAGTTTGGTAAGCTCTTAAGAGTTCATAACCACCCATTAATAAAATTGACTCGTGAACGTAGGCCTGTTGATTTGTTGAACGACTTTAAAATTGTATTTTGTTCATTTAACTCATTTGTATTCGGTATTGACCAGTTTTGAAGGACCATTTTGAGACGTAGGCCCTTTTGGGTTTGAGGAGCTATACTCCGCTCTCTTGTCCGCTCCCCCACTCTTGTCGTTGCTCCAATTCTTGGCTCGTTTGCTCCCACTGTCATTAGTGGCGGATGCAGGCAGGGATCTCTTTGTCGGGGTCCCATCAAGCGAGTAATCTATCAATTGTTCCGCAGCAGCTTGTGCGGAAGAGTAGTCCTACACCCGCTGCCTCTGCAGCTCAGTTCTGGCCCAAAGTTTCAACCCCTCAAGAAAATAGAACAATTTGTCATGCTCAGACATGTCCCGAATATCTAGCATCAGCCCCAAGAACTTCCTCACATATTCCCGGACTGTGCCTGTATGTTTCAGTTCTCGCAACTGTCTTCGAGCCATGTAAGCTACATTTCCTGGAAGGAATTGTGCTTTTAACTCACGTTTTAGATCTCTCCAATCTCGGATGGAGCATCGTCCATCCTGAATCTCTAGGTATTTCGCCCTCCACCAGGACTTGGCATCTCCAGACAAGTACATCAACGCAATCGAGACCTTGTCCTCTTCATCTACGATCCGTGAAGCTCGGAAGTATTGTTCCATATCAAAGAGGAAGTTCTCGAGTGCTTGAGCATCTCTAACACCTTCATAAGCTCTAGGCTCCGGAACATTGGACCTTCTCGGCTCCCTACTTGCAGTAGCTGTTGGTAGGTTTGAGAGAGCAAGGGCGGTGAGATTCACCCTCACGCTCAATTCGGCCAATTGTTCTTTGAGCGAATTGACCGCATCCACCCAACCACTAGTATGTTCCTGCTCTCGACGAGCACTGGTGCTAGCACCATTAGCCTGGGCCTCTAAGGCATTTACTCGGTTTGTCAGGGCTTCAAGTACATTAATGGTTTGTCTGAAGTTCTCGACATCGGGAGTTTTCTTCCTCAGTGCTGTAACATAGCCATCAATGTCAACCAGCTTTTTCTCGACAACATCCAACCGTTCTATTATAGGTATTCTCGTAGCCATTTATGGTTCCAATCTTGAACCCGCTCTGATACCAACTGTCACGGGCCAAACTTTTGGGATCACCAAGTTGGGTCCGTGCGGCACTTGCTAACGCAACGTCTAACAAGTTAGCCTAGGATTGAGCCTGCAAGGACAAGCTCAAGGTTAGCCATCAACAAGTTGTGAACATTATTAAGCAATGGAAGGTCAATGTACGTTGTTAGCACACACTCAAGCTTTACAGCATAGCATTCAAGCATCACATTGGGACAAAGCAATAAAACATCAAAAGGAGCATCTTTCATTAAACAAGCCAACTAAGGGCGAGGGAGTACACAGCTGAAGCCCTTAGTATGCTGGTGGCCAAGGCCCTTCTAAGGTGCCCGGGTCACCTCCCCCTAAAGAGCTTTTAAAGACATTACAAAAGTGGCAGAAGGAAACACACCTCATGCTTGAGTTGTCACCCCCCCTTAAAATAGAAAATAAAATAAAATAGGAAAAATACAATAGTGCACACTAGCACCACAACACAAGCGGCCATGGGCAAAACAATGGCCCTGGACAAGCTTGGGGTGTTAGCACGTTACATCCTCCCCCACTTAATCTGTCGACGTCCTCGTTGACACGGCTGATCTGCTCCTCCCTTGTTCTTGACTTTGGTGCTGGCAGGCTTGAAAATCTTCACTCTTCTGCTGAGGCTGCTGCCGGTCTTCGGCTCTTTCGTCGTGATGCTGAAGGGCTAGAAAGTCTTCAATCTGCTGCTTGAACTGCTGGAGGTCTTCGGCTCTCTCCCAACTCGTCTCTTCGTCTCCCAAGTTTCTCCACCTCACTAGGAACTCCTTTCCATGTCCCTGGTCTCCGGTCGCCTCTCTTTCTGCCAAGATCTCCTCAACGCTCCTTGTGGCTCTCTTCGTTGTTGCTTCCTTCACCTCTGGTCTTTGTGATTGGTTACGGGTTGTATCACTACTATCTCCATGGAAAGGTCTCAGCCTGCTGACATGAAAAACCGGGTGCATCTTCATCCACGCAGAAGTCTCGACTTTGTACGAAGCTTTGCCCACCTTCTTGAGAACGGCAACATGTCCTTCATACTTTCTCACTAATCTCTTGTCTTTGTTCCCTCTGAATCGAATCTGCTCTGGATTTAACTTGATTAGCACCAAATCCCCAGGTTGGAATACTAGGGGTCTCCTATGCTGATCTGCCCACTTCTTCATCCTCGCGGAAGCTTTCTCCAAGTATGCTCGAGCAATTTCTGCATTGGTTCTCCATTCCTTCGTGAAGTTGAAAGCTCGTGGACTCTTCCCCGAATACTCGGCCACTGTGTGTGGGAGTAGGGGTTGTTGACCCATCACAATTTCAAACGGAGAGTTTTGTTGGTGGCGGAGCTTTTCTGAGAGTTGAAGCAAAATTGGGCGACATCAAGTAATTGTGCCCAATTCCTCTGGTTGGCACTAACAAAGTGGCGTAGGTATTCTTCTAGCATCCCATTGAATCTCTCTGTCTGGCCATCTGTTTCGGGGTGATAACTCGTCGACATGTTCAGTTGCGAGCCAAGTAGGTTGAAGAGTTCTGACCAAAAGGGGCCTGCAAATCTCTGGTCCCGATCACTCACGATCTGTCTGGGTACCCCCCAGTACTTCACCACATGCTTAAAGAACAGTCTTGCAGTCTCTTCCACCTTGCAATACTTCGGTGCTGGTATGAACGTTGCATACTTAGAAAACCTATCAACAATCACCAAAATATTGGTTAGGTCACCAATTTTTGGAAGGTTGGTAATGAAGTCCAGAGAGACGCTCTCCCAAGGTCTAGATGGAACATTTAAAGGTTCCAACAACCCTGGGGTCTTCAATTTTTCTACTTTGTCTTGCTGGCAGATGAGGCAAGTCTTCGTGTATTCTGTCACGTCGTCCCGCATCTGTGGCCAGTAATATCCTTGTTTCAGCAAGGCATGAGTCCTGTGCCAGCCAGGGTGGCCAGCCCATAAGGTATCATGACATTCCTTCATAAGGGTCCTCCGCAGGTTTTCAGCTTTCGGAACATATAAGCGATTTCCTTTTGTCCATAAAAGTCCATCCTCGAACCAGAATCGACGAGCCTTGCCCTCTTTCACTAGCTTCAAAAGTGCCTTGGACACAGGGTCTTTCTCCAGGTTGTTTCGGATAAGTTCTCTGATTGGCGTAGAGATAGTGCTGAAGGATAAGTTAGCTAACACTTTCAAATGATTGAGCTCGGACATCCGACTCAGAGCATCTGCTGCCTGGTTCAAACACCCCGCTTTGTGTTCGAAGTGAAAATCAAATTCAGCCAAAAACTCTTGCCATCGAGCCTGCTTCGGAGTGAGCTTCGGCTGTGTGAGGAAATGACTAACTGCAGAATTGTCTGTTTTTACCACAAATCTCGACCCCAATAGATAGTGTCTCCACACCCGCAAGCAATATACCACAGCCAAAAGTTCCTTCTCCTGCGCCGTGTATCGTCGTTCTGCTTCAGAAAGTTTACGACTCTCATAAGCGATGGGATGGCCCTCTTGTAACAACACCCCTCCCATTGCAAAGTCTGAAGCATCCGTTTGAACTTCAAATGGTTTGCCAATATCAGGGAGTGCGAGTACTGGATCTTCCACCATAGCTGTTTTGAGGTTCTCGAAGGCTTCTTTACAGGCGTCGGACCATTCCCAAGTCACTTCTTTCTTTAGTAGCTCAGTCAAAGGTGCTGCCTTCTTCGAATATTCCTTTACAAATCTTCTATAATAGTTGGTGAGTCCAAGGAACGACCGCAATTCTTTAACATTGCTTGGGGTATTCCACTCACGGATCGCCCTTACTTTCCCCATGTCCATTCGGATACGCCCTTGTTCAATAATGTGCCCAAGGAACTTAATGCGTTCTTGAGCAAAAGAGCATTTTTCTCTCTTCACATAGAGCTTGTTCTCCTTTAACTTTTGGAATACCATGGCTAGATGTTTCTTGTGCTCCTCCAGGTTGGTGCTGTAGACACGATATCATCAAGGTAGACCACTACGAATTTGTCAAGATATTCATGGAAAACTTCATTCATTAACGTGCAAAATGTGGCAGGGGCATTAGTCAACCCGAAAGGCATCACTAGGAACTCAAAGGCTCCATAGCGAGTAACACAAGTCGTCTTCGGTACATCCCCTTCAGCTATCCTCACTTGGTAATACCCCGAGCGCAAATCTAGCTTCGTAAAGTATTTTGCCCCGTTTAACTGATCAAACAAGTCTGCTATGAGCGGGATAGGATAGGTGTTTCGCACCGTCAGCTTGTTCAGAGCTCTGTAGTCTATACACAATCTCAAACTTCCATCTTGTTTCTTCTGGAATAACACAGGAGCTCCAAATGGAGCTTTTGAAGGTCTGATGAAACCCGCTTCTAATAGTTCACCTAATTGTTTGCGAAGTTCTGCCAATTCTGGTGGGGCCATTCGGTAAGGTGCTCTTGCAGGGGGTTTGGCTGAAGGAACTAATTCTATCTGGTGATCAATAGACCTCCTCGGAGGAAGGGTCTTCGGAAGTTGATCAGGCATCACCTCTGCAAACTTTTCTAACACACTGTTGATCTCAGGAGTGAGGACCCCCTCTCTTACCTCTTCGATTGGGGTAGGGATGGCAATGAATGTAGGTTCTCGTCGCTTGATCCCTTTCTTGAATTGTAGTGCGGATAAGAGCTTCGCCTCAGTGGGTGGTTTCACCTTTGCTAGCACCATGGCAGGTTTTTCCCCCATAATCAATAAACTCCCTGCAGCTGGGATGGGAATGGCTCCCTTTTCGAGAAGGAATTCCATTCCCAGAACAACATCAAAGTCATCCATCTGAACCACTACGAGGTCTGTCCGGCCTTCCCACGTACCAATCTTCACTTTACTTGTCTCGCTAACCCACTCGTGGGTAGCGCTTGAGAATTGACCGCCTTCATGCGGCCTGCGTCTCGCTCCAACTTGAGCCCCAGACGTCTAGCTTCCGTCGTAGAAATAAAGTTATGGGTGGCCCCCGTGTCCACCATAACGCTCTTCGCTGGGACCCCATTCACCAAGGCATCGACAAACATGAGGCCTTTCTTCAAGGCTTTCGGAGTCTCTGGTTGTTTGTTCAAAGCATTCAGCATTCTCAGTGCCACCATTCGGCCAGCTTCTTCCTTTCTTGGGTTTTCCTCGGCTTCTCGTCGGCGTCCTTCTTCTTCTTCTTGCGCCAAAAGGGCTGTCATTCTAGACTTCTTAGGGCACTCCAAAGCTCGATGCGGCCCATCGCATATCCAGCAAGATAAAGGTCTTTTCCCATTTGAAGGACCATTTTGAGACGTAGGCCCTTTTGGGTTTGAGGAGCTATACTCCGCTCTCTTGTCCGCTCCCCCACTCTTGTCGTTGCTCCAATTCTTGGCTCGTTTGCTCCCACTGTCATTAGTGGCGGATGCAGGCAGGGATCTCTTTGTCGGGGTCCCATCAAGCGAGTAATCTATCAATTGTTCCGCAGCAGCTTGTGCGGAAGAGTAGTCCTTCACCCGCTGCCTCTGCAGCTCAGTTCTGGCCCAAGGTTTCAACCCCTCAAGAAAATAGAACAATTTGTCCTGCTCAGACATGTCCCGAATATCTAGCATCAGCCCGAGAACTTCCTCACATATTCCCGGACTGTGCCTGTATGTTTCAGTTCTCGCAACTGTCTTCGAGCCATGTAAGCTACATTTCCTGGAAGGAATTGTGCTTTTAACTCACGTTTTAGATCTCTCCAATCTCGGATGGAGCATCGTCCATCCTGAATCTCTAGGTATTTCGCCCTCCACCAGGACTTGGCATCTCCAGACAAGTACATCAACGCAATCGAGACCTTGTCCTCTTCATCTACGATCCGTGAAGCTCGGAAGTATTGTTCCATATCAAAGAGGAAGTTCTCGAGTGCTTGAGCATCTCTAACACCTTCATAAGCTCTAGGCTCCGGAACATTGGACCTTCTCGGCTCCCTACTTGCAGTAGCTGTTGGTAGGTTCGAGAGAGCAAGGGCGGTGAGATTCACCCTCACGCTCAATTCGGCCAATTGTTCTTTGAGCGAATTGACCGCATCCACCCAACCACTAGTATGTTCCTGCTCTCGACGAGCACTGGTGCTAGCACCATTAGCCTGGGCCTCTAAGGCATTTACTCGGTTTGTCAGGGCTTCAAGTACATTAATGGTTTGTCTGAAGTTCTCGACATCGGGAGTTTTCTTCGTCAGTGCTGTAACATAGCCATCAATGTCAACCAGCTTTTTCTCGACAACATCCAACCGTTCTATTATAGGTATTCTCGTAGCCATTTATGGTTCCAATCTTGAACCCGCTCTGATACCAACTGTCACGGGCCAAACTTTTGGGATCACCAAGTTGGGTCCGTGCGGCACTTGTTAACGCAACGTCTAACAAGTTAGCCTAGGATTGAGCCTGCAAGGACAAGCTCAAGGTTAGCCATCAACAAGTTGTGAACATTATTAAGCAATGGAAGGTCAATGTACGTTGTTAGCACACACTCAAGCTTTAACATAGCATTCAAGCATCACATTGGGACAAAGCAATAAAACATCAAAAAGAGCATCTTTCATTAAACAAGCCAACTAAGGGCGAGGGAGTACACAGCTGAAGCCCTTAGTATGCTGGTGGCAAGGCCCTTCTAAGGTGCCCGGGTCACCTCCCCCTAAAGAGCTTTTAAAGACATTACAAAAGTGGCACAAAGAAACACACCTCATGCTTGAGTTGTCACCCCCCCTTAAAATAGAAAATAAAATAAAATAGGAAAAATACAATAGTGCACACTAGCACCACAACACAAGCGGCCAAGGGCAAGACAATGGCCCTGGACAAGCTTGGGGTGTTAGCACGTTACACTCATCGTCTTCATCTTCTTCTTTAAACGTGCAATTCTTGTAGGAAAGAGATGTAATTAAAACAAGTACAAAATCAACAACGGCTTTAGCCATAGCGCCATGCCAGCAGCAACTGATCAATCAAATGGTTCACGAAGACTCGCTGCCGCCTTGTGGGGGGTTCACATTTGTCACATCCATGCAACCAGGCTAATGGTATTAGGATGTAAATATCCCTATTTGGTTCGAAAATTTAACTCATAGTGAATTTTGTTCAGATTTTTGTTCATACATAAATTTCACCTTTATTAAAATGGAAATATTAATATCTATATCCATTCATCGAACTAACGATATAAAAATTTGTTCATTTATCCATATCAAACCCATGCATTCATCCCTATTTGTAAGGATATTTTAATCGAAATATTGAAGTTTGTTTCATTAAATTATACAGAAAAATGACCGATCTAGAGGTAGTGTACGGAGGAGAAGAACGTCAACGGTGTCTCTTACTCAATTAGCAATGTCCGTGTGAATGTGATGGAGGTAAGACTAAACGACAACTTAATTCCACTGTTTTCGGAATTAGATTGGTGATTTAAAATATTTAACGGGTTAGTAGTTCGATCGGTTGAATCTTTTCAAAAAAAATCAATAGAACCGACATATTTGATAAATAATTTTATTTAATTAAAATTATGAAAAAAAATATTAAATTTTAGTTTTTGGTTTTAAAAAATTTTTTAAAAAATTTTAATGTGGGATTTTCAAAACAGTGCTTAATTCTTAAATGGCATTACTTTTGTGTCGTATTTCTTTTTTTTTGGTTCCCCATCCGGTATCCAGTGCCACATTAGGCATGACTAATCCGGATTCGGACCGAGAGCTGTACGGTATGGTCCTCCCAACGATGGTGACTCTAGCGGGACTCGAACTGGGGAGCATACTCACGTTTGAAAAGATAACTGTACTGTAATGACAGAGTAACACATCAGATATGTTGGACCGGTGCATTATTTGAAATGAAATGGCCCATTGTTCAAAGTTCAAACTTCACATTCAAAACCAATTGTTTTCTCAAATCTTATTACAATTAAAATTATTATAAAATAACAGTCAAGTATAACGAGTAATGATGAATTACAATTTATTATTAAATTTATATGAAATTTAATAATTCATTGTTACATATTAGCACCAAAATCAATTAACGATTAATTAAGATTTTGAACGAAAAATAGTAAAATGTTAGAATTATATATATATATATATAACTTCAATAATAACATATTAGATTTATCTTAAATTTAATAGTCTAATATAAAATAATGAAAAATAGTGTACTAAAGAAATAATTTTGATTTACCTCAATTAAAATGTAGGATATTTAACACTATTTATGAAAATTAAATTTTGCCCCCACTCAATCAATCTGGCTACCCTTTATAGCAAGAATGAAGATTGAGAGAGGGTAAATATATTTGTTTTCCTTGCTATATAATGCAGATATAGAAGCTCTTTCTGGAGGCAAGAATCTTAATGGATATATAATTGGAATTAAAACTCGTGAAGGATGTTAGTAGTGGCCAGAATCATAATGGATATTGTTCACGGCTGATTTTGATCTCAGGGCAATATGAGAATATTACTCCCGAGACGATCCTCCCTCAATAGTGAATTTGTTCAGTTAAGGGGGAACCAAAAGCAAATTTAGCAAAAGACAGATAAATACATCAATCAACAAGGAAATTAAACGTGGTTCGGCGGATCAGATCCCACCTACGTCCACGGGCACAAAACGAATTATACTTTTATTACCAAGATATACTTATCTGATATCTCTTGTGTTTACAAGTCTGATCGTAATGATCTTGATATTGATTCTGATCTCCTTAAGCATATACTCTACCCTCATATTTATAATAGTGCAAAAGTCAGACTCCTTCTTTTACAAGAGTTTCCTAGTCGAATTAATCTCCTTATTTCATAAGGATTCCTAGTTTAAAACTATATTTACTTTTCTTGTCCTATTAAGACACTGATTCATCAGTTCTCCCTATGAAAGTAGGATAATTTGTCATCTTATCCGAGAAAATAGGATGTCCTATTTTCCTGAGCACGCCTCGCTATCTGGTCGGTCTTCATGAGGTCGGTCATGGTAGTCCTTTGAACTGAGAATGCTTCTGTCGATCTGATAATGCTCGGTCACCCGAGCCAAAGTGGTCGGTCACCAATCATCAAATGCTCGGTCTCTACCTGTTGGCTTTATAACACTCATGTGGTCGGGTCGGCATAAATGATCTTCGATCAAGAAGGGAATTATCCTTTTTACCCCCGATGTGCTCCTTAAATAACATAGGACCTGAAAACACCATCAACATCTGTCCTCTAGTTCTCGGTTCCAATGAGTCCTACAAGTTGGTGCCGGGAACTATATAAGAGTGGTACGGTTGATGAACTGATGGCCGATCTTCTGAAGGAGAAATTTCGTCGGCCCACACTTACATCCTGATCGGTCTGACTCAGGTGTTCGGTCTGACTTTCTTCCTACCGAGGTGAAATCCCCTTATTGTCCTTCTGTAATTTTGCCCCTCGAGACGCGCAACCGTCACATCCTCTTAAATGCCCATCGGATCACTTCTAGGGTTTGACGGGAGCCTGCCACTTGTCAACCATCTGTCGTGCTCCCGCCAAAAGCAAAACAATCCGACCGTTATGGTCAGTTAAAAAGACGTCTAATCTCAGCCGTCCATCAAATTCTGAAAGATCATTTCAAAAGTGACACGTGGTGTAAATCTAACGCTTTCGTTCAATCCAACGGCCACAAGTGCACCGATCAGACTATTATAAAACGGAGTAAACACTGTTGCCTTCTTTCACGAACTCTTCGATCTCCCCAATCCACGAGAACTCCTCTCTTTTAACTGTGACCAGTGAATCCTCAGAACGAACAGACAGCTCCGAGCAATCTGCAACCCTTCTAAAAGAAACAAGTAAGTCTTTTGAACGACCTTTTTGCTTTTGCTTTCCATGTGTTGCGAATCCTGCTCCCTTTTGTTCCTTTCTTTTCCCTTTTTTTTTTGTGTTTTGGTTTTGTGCTGCTAGGGAGAGATTTATGGCTTGATCGATGTTATTAGGGAATTTAGAACTCACAAGCTTAGCTTCAGAAATTGGCTATAGACTGACTTCCCCCCTCTTTCTTTTATTTCTCGGATGTCAGGGATGTCTGACACCAAGTCTTCCTCTACAAACCCTGCTAAACCTCCGACTCCCCCTGTTGAAGAGCTCTCCTCGAGCTCGGGGGCACCAAGCATAGAGGACCTCGACACTACCCCCACTCCTTCTGAAATTGAACAAGATACTTATCATCAGAGGATCCCTCAGAAGGACCCAGAGCCCGGTGATTTTAACTCATCGGCTCTGGACATGGACCGTCCTTCCAAGATAACAGAAGACGACCTCGCACTGCTCCGGCAACGATATCATCAGGTTGGCTCGCACTGATGAGGGTTTGGTGGCCCTTCTTCCGGCTTTCTTTGAGTGTGGTCTTCGGCTACCACTTCAACGTTATTTTGCCTGGATGTTGGCCGAGATGGAGATCGCCCCCTGTCAACTGAGCCTGAACAGCTGGAGGATTTTGGCCGGGCTTCATGTGATTTGGAGTCGGGCGGGACTCGGTGAACCTTCTCTTGAAGAAGTGAAGAGGTTGTATCGATTAAAGGCCAACCCAAAAACGCACCATGGTTGGTATTACCTTTCTACTTATGCTGATTCGCCAAACGTTGTCGGCAAGCTCCCCGACTCCATCAAGAACTTCAAAGACTTATGGTTTTGGGCCACAGGATATTGGGGGCGAGTTCTGAGATCATATGAAGAGGAGGTCTATGTCCAGGATATCTTTAGAGCGGGAGGTTAGGATTTTAACCCCTAGCGTTCTTACTTTTGATTTAATGATAGGATTTTAACTTCTTTAATTCTTCACAGCCTATTGGGGGGACCCTCCCAAGGTTTCTCATCAGGTCCGGGAGCGGGTATGTTGGGCTCGGCGCTATGCCGATCATTGGAAGAAATTGGTTAATGATGCGGCCTTTCTCGAGTCGGGCCTGATTCAGACTGCTCATCCGAAGGTCCCGGGGCGGATAGATGGGCTTTACTAACCTTCTAACCAGTCTCCTTGTTTGCTTAGTATGATGATGATTTGGATTTTCTTGCTCAGATTCTGGACTGACCACTCTTCTTGCTCTCGCTTCATTCTCTCTCTTCTCTCCTTTCTTTTTTTGTGTGTAGGCATGTCAAGAAGGCCAAAATACCTTGATCAACTGGCTGGCGCGACAAAGAAAACCGGCCAGGTTGGGACCGGGCCCTCTCGGAGACGGCCAGCGACTGCTGAGGCCAGAGGAGTGACTGAGGAGGCGGCCCCGTTGGCTATCCAAAGCTTATCTTCACCTTCCAGGGTATCGCCAACAGTCTCCTCATGTCCTGCTAGCCCATCAAAACCTACCAGAAAAAGGAAGCGTCCATTTGGGGCGGAGGAAGCCGAGCTGGTCCGGGAGGCGGAGGAGGAACGAGTCCTGAGTAAGAGGCAGCCCGTTCGGAAAGAGAAGAGAGTGCCGGAGGGTTCCTCCAAAAAATTGAAAGGCGACGTGATTCTTGGCTTAGACGACCTCGGTCAGGACATTCGGGAGGCCACTTCTCATATGGTGCCGGCAATCAATGAACTGGCCGAGGCGGTCCCTCCGGCCAAAATTCCGAGATACGAAGATCTCTCTCTCGAGGATGTGGCTACCCTGTTGTGTTCTCAGATGGCAAAGGTAGTTATTCTTCCCTTATTCCCGCCGTGAGTTCATAACTTAGTTTGATTTCTGATTTTCTGTTTCTTTTTGGCAGGCGACCTATCTTACGGCCAAGAATAAGGATCTTCTTCTGAGCCTATTGTCCGAGGGCGGCCAAGCCCAGAGGCTCCAGAACCGGCTTAGTGAAATGGAGGCCGAGCTGGCCGTAAAATGAGAACATAAGGAATCTGGAGCTGGCTGCTGTTAAGGCCCATACCACAAATAAAGCTCTCAGGGCTGCCGCCTCTCTAGAGAGGAAGAATGCTGATGCTGCCAAGAATGAGTTGGAGGCTGCCCAGGCCGACAACAGGATCCTACAGGTGGAAGTGCGCAGCGTTGAGTCCAAGCTGAGGGCCAAAGATGAAGAGCTGGTACAGGCCCGGGACGAGCTTAATAAGAGGGAAGCTGAGCTAGAGGCTGAGAGAGACACAATCCACCTTGAGGGGGTCGGGGACTGCGCCGAGATCATCCCGATAGTACTGCCCAACCTGGATATGGGGCCTATCCACGCGGCCATCCGCTCTGTAAAGGGGAAATTTCACAGGAGGAGTTTCAAAGGTGGTTACCCCTTTCTCCTGAAGAGGTGATGGATCCCGATCCTATCTCGATCGCCCCGGCTCTTGAGGTGGACCGACCTGAGGCCCATGTTCTTGAAGAGATTAGATCTGAGGCTCCTGCCCCTGCTCCTGAAGCCGTAATTTTTGGGGCCTCCCAAGCCGTCCCTGTGGTATCCATTGTCCCTTCTTCCGAGGCCGAGCCCAGCCAGTTGCCACTCGTACCTGTTGAGGAAGAAATAATTGCCCCTGCGCGGGCTAAACTATATGAGGTAACCCGAATGGGGCCCCGTGTAATCCCGAACACATTTTGTTTTTCTTGTAATAACTCTTTTTCTCGACCCTATTTATGTGAATATCTTGTATGCTTCCATTCCATTCCACTTTTCTTTTTTGATTCTTTATGACTTGCTCCGATTATTCTCCCAAAAACGTCCACTTGAGGACCGACTCCGAGCTAGGAGAAACACTTAGCTCTGGGGGGATGTTACGTCCCTAGACCAAAAGGATGGATTCGGTGGGACGTAACTCGACCCCGAGCTGAGAGAAATACTTGGCTCTGGGGGAATGTTGCGTCCCCAGACCAAAAGGATGGACTTGGTGGGACGTAACCCGACCCCGAGTTGAGAGAAATACTTGGCTCTGGGGGAATGTTGCGTCCCCAGACCAAAAGGATGGATTCGGTGGGACGTAACCCGACCCCGAGCTGAGAGAATCAAAGTGGCCTCGGCGGAACGAAATCCAATCCCAAGCTGAATAATTAAGTGGCCTCGGCGGAACGAATCCAGCCCCGAGCCGATTAACCAAGTGGCCTCGGCGAAACGAGTCCAGCCCCGAGCCGATTAATCAAGTGGTCTCGGTGGAACGAATCCAGCCCCGAGCTGATTAACCAAGTGGCCTCGGCGGAACAAGTCCAGCCCCGAGCCGATTAATCAAGTGGCCTCGGCGGAACGAATCCAGCCCCGAGCCGATTAATCCTTGGGACTTATTCAGAAGGGAAGTGAATCAACCCTTTGAAGCCTTACCGAATCTGGCACGGGCGTCCCCTTGCCAGACCGCGCGAAAACAAAAACAAAACTCTGGAAAATTAAATTAAAAGACGGGGGCGACTTTAGCAATTATCCCAAAACAAAATGTTAAAGTGTAAACAACAACACGGATTCCTTAGACAGCGTCCTGTCCGAGGTTTCCAAAACACAATCCTGAATCTTTCAATTCAGAGTCCCGGTGAACCAGGATTTGGATCAAGAGCGTTTTAAAATGGTAAGGGCACATCCTCCATACTTCAGGTCTCCATGGAGCCTGTGTACTGTCGAGGGCTCCTCCTTACAAACGCTGGAGCAAGTATAACGCTACGAGGGCACATCCCTTCCCGTGCTACACTTCTCTTGGATCCAAATGATCAAAGAAATAGGGATCAAAGAGTGTCTGGACATTAAGGGCATATTCCCCTCCTTAAGTTCGTAACACTGGAGCAGCAATCGCCACGGGGGTATCGTCCCTCCCGTGCTATGCTTGCCCACGGATCCAAAAGATCAAGGGGTCTGTTATCAAAGAGTGTTCGAGACATTAAGGGCATTCTCCTCATTATGTTTGGTAACCTAGAGTAAGCAATCGCCACGAGGGTAATCATCCCTCCCGTGCTATGCTTCTCACGGATCCATTAATCAGATAGGTGATGATCAAGAGTGTTTGAAGCATTAAGGGCATTTTTCCTCCTTATATTCTTAACACTGGAGTAAGCAATCGCACACCCAAAAAGAAAAGGGGTTCATCTCTCCCCGTGCTATTGCTTCTATTGGATTCCATCGGGTAGGCAAAACATATGGTAACGCATTCCTTGCATTTGTATCCCCCAACTGGTCATGCAGTTATCCTACGGGGGCACTCCCTCCCCGTGATTACCCTCCGGAATGTCCCCGGTATCAATATGAAGGGGTCTTTAGGGGTGAATCCGGTAACGCAGCGGGAAGCGGTGAAAATCCGATTTTCAGATTTCAAAACTTTTTCTCTCGGATAAATTAAATAAACATATTTATTTAATATTCCAATAATCAAATTATGAAATAAAATTTCAAATGAATCAAATTCAAGTGAAATTACCAATTACCCTTATATGGTATTTTGTCCGTTTTAGTCCGAAATTGATCCAATCAATTTTGAATGATTCTAAATCATTTCTAAGATGAACTTAATCATGTTCAAAACATCAAAACACCAAAGGACACAAAAACCAAAATTCCCTCACCAAGCCGTGAGCTCCATTTGGGGGCAACATTGACCATTTGGTCATTTCATGCTTCAAAACTCATCTTAATGAAATCCAATCAACATGAAACTTTGCATGCATCATATACACACCCAATGCTCAACATATATGAAAAACCCCAAATTTGGAATTAGTTATAAACCCTAATTTTTCAATTTCCACAAATTGGACAAATTAGACATTTACATTAAATCAAATGTTTCAATCATCAATCTTTCAACTAATTCAAGTCTCAACACAATGAAACAACTCAAGATCAAATCTAGGTCATTTAAGAGTGGGTCAACAACTCTAGAATAGCAACATGGTTTCATAAACCTTAAAAGAATACATATA
This sequence comes from Zanthoxylum bungeanum, assembly GCA_019454045.1. Classification (NCBI taxonomy): domain Eukaryota; kingdom Viridiplantae; phylum Streptophyta; class Magnoliopsida; order Sapindales; family Rutaceae; genus Zanthoxylum; species Zanthoxylum bungeanum. Next base: position 46,379 of record SKCR01041523.1, read on the forward strand.
ACTACACTAGTTACACTCTTTGTTCATCATACATGCTCAACACTTTACAAATTTCCATCATCAAAACCACAAGAAATAAAGAAAAGAATAACTTAAGAAACTCATGAGAGATAGCCTAGATCATAAGGAACAATTCCTTTCTAATAGTAAGTTTAAGAAAACTTACAAAATCCAAGCTTTTCTTGGTTTTTTCTTTTTTCCCTTCACTTTCTTTCTTGTCTTTCTTCAATGGAACTTTTGTTTTTGATAAAGTGTATTAGGTTAAATGAAATGAAAATGAAAAACAATTTATATGTGCAACTTTTGCATATGGCCGAAATTAGCATACAAATTCACCAAATTTAATTTCAATTTCATTTGCATTATTAGTAATCAACTTGCATAAATATCTTTTATAACCTTTATTAGATATTTATTTTGGTCAACAATTGCAACTAATGTCATTTACTTTAATTATCCTAACATAAGATATTTATATTTTAATTAATTTAATCATTTAACAATTAAATAATTAATTAATTAATCAAATACAAATATATTAAATATATGTATAATATTTACATTAAATATTAAAACATATATTCATTTAGGAAATAAGTCAAATAACTCATTTTGACTATTAATTAATGTGTATTTAAATTAATCAAGTATTAAATGTAAATACACAATAATTAAGTAAATGACTATCTAGTGTCTTTAGCATGTATCTTGCGTTTAACCATTAAACGACTTTATAAATAATCAATATTATTATTTATGTTGCTCTAGTGCTCACGAGTATGTTTCATTATTGAGACTCTCTAGGTTCAGGTATATCCGTCACGAAATCAAATTTCATGTCCATAATCTATCCACCCGTAGATTATGACGATCACGGATAATCTCGCTAAACCATACAGGTCGAGGTCATCGCAAATGTATAATTCCTCCGTCACAGGTATCCGGATAAATCCCAGAGATATAGATGTAACGTCAAATCTCTATCGGGATTATCCAGTCGACTATTCTATTAGCAATCTCAAAAAGAATGTTTAGAACTAGCTTCTAAACTTACCACGGGCCCATGGTTTTATCTGATTGCTAATCATATGGACTACCTATGCTCTGGTACACAGAACTGACGGATCCTATCTTGATACACATAGGACACCCTGAGGATCTATCTACACCCAACGAACAGGCGGAGGTCTGATCTAAATAGATCGGTGACGTGACTGCCGTCTAAGTGTAGAAGATGTCTCATGTGCCCACAATGGCATCTCAAGTCTAAGAATCACAAGTGCTACTCAACCCAAGAAGATTCTTATTGACGCTGGTGTACCATCCATTAAGAATCTTCGGTGAGTCGTTCAGTGTTTATCCGCTATAAACACCTACACGTCTATACTAGTCTCCAAGACTAATGGTTCATTGAGAAACCATTGGAATCATATATTCCAGTATACGACATGTACCGGTCTCAACGGGTTTACTATACTGACCAAGTAGTGTAAACCTTGACCAGGAACTGTCTGAGAATGACAACGTCATGATACGACTCAATGTCCGTTGCGACGCTTTTGCAACTGTATCATGACTAATCATTCTAGGGTCATTACGTCTTTACCATATAAAAATAGATTATATTATAGAAACTGCATATATTATTACTAATAATAATGTTTTACAGAAGTATTTAACAAAATACAACCGGGAATTGGCGCTCTGAGCACCAACCCCTACAAAATCTCCCACTTGCTCTAGTGCCAATATCGATTGTATCTAATACCCATCGACTCCACGTGTTTATCAAACAACTTCGGAGGTATGGCCTTCGTCAGCGGTCTGCTACGTTGTCTTCACTCGGTACCTTGCACACGACAATATCCCCGCGACACGATCTCTCGAATGATGTGGTACTTGCGTTCCACATGCTTCGACTTCTGATGCGCCCTCGGTTCCTTTGCTTGCGCAATGGCTCCAGTATTATCACAGTATAACGGAATCGCATTCTCGATACTTGGGACAACTCCCAATTCTGTGATAAAGTTCTTTATCCACACAGCCTCTTTTGCGGCTTCAGAAGCTGCAATATATTCCGCCTCAGTGGTGGAATCAGCTGTAGATCCCTGTTTGGAACTCTTCCAACAAACTGCACCTCCGTTAAGGGTAAAGACAAATCCAGATGTAGACTTTCTATCATCGGGATCCGATTGGAAATCGGAGTCTGTATACCCATAAACCTGCAGTTCGTTTCCTCCATATATTATTAACTTATCCTTAGTACCTTTAAGATACTTTAGGATATGTTTAATGGCCATCCAATGGTCATTACCTGGATTGGACTGATATCGACTAGTTACGCTAACAGCGAAACTGATATCAGGCCTCGTACATAACATGGCATACATTATGCTACCCAAACACGAAGCATAAGGTTGGTTAGACATTCTAACCTTCTCATCTTCTGTTTGTGGACACATCTTCTTAGAAAGATGAATCCCATGTCTGAACGGTATGTTTGCTGTCTTACAGTTACCAAAGCTATACCGTTCCAAGATCTTATCTACGTACGTTGATTGGGATAACCCAATCAGCCTCCTTTGTCTATCTCGATAGAGTTTTATCCCTAAAACATAGGAAGCTTCTCCCAGGTCCTTCATGGAGAAATTCTTACAGAGATATGCTTTAACGCTTTGTAACATACCTAAATCATTCCCAATGATTAGGATGTCATCAACATACAGGACTAAAAATACGACCATGCTCCCACTGGCCTTCTGATACACACAGGATTCTTCCGAATTCTTAGAAAACCAGACGATCTGATAATCTCGTCGAATCGAAGATTCCAACTTCGTGAAGCTTGTTTAAGTCCATAAATGGACTTCTTAAGCTTACAAACCATACCCGAGGTTTGGCTGGATGTGAAACCTTCCGGCTGTTCCATATAGATTTCTTCATCAAGAAACCCATTTAGAAAAGCCGTTTTGACATCCATTTGCCAAATCTCGTAGTCATGATACGCAGCTATAGAAAGCAAAATCCGGATAGACTTAAGCATTGCTACCGGCGAAAAAGTTTCATCGTAGTCGACGCCAGGTCGCTGCGTGTAACCTTTTGCTACCAGTCGGGCCTTGTAAGTTTCAACCTTACCGTCAGGCCCGCGCTTCCTTTTGTAAACCCATTTACAACCGATAGGAACAATTCCTTCGGGAAGCGGAATCAAGTCCCAAACTTGATTTTCATGCATTGAGTCTATCTCGGATTTCATGGCACTTTGCCATTTCACGGAGTCGATGTCCAACATCGATTCTCTATAGGTGAAAGGATCGGTCTCTTCTCACTAAGAGAACATCCAGACTCTTTTCTTGTATCAAATACAAGCGTTCAGGAGGTCTAGATACCCTTTCCCCGACCTACGGAGTGTGTGTGTTGAAGGTCCTTCATCTACTTGAACTTCAGGTTCCTCCGTTGGTTCGTTGTTTTCAGGTTGGACTTCATCAAGCTCAACCTGTCTATGATCACCACCTTCTGACAAAAATTCTACTTCTAGAAATTTTGCGAAGCGAGCTACGAAACATTTCGATGCTCGGTATCATAGAACAGATATCCCCTCTGTTTCGAGGGATATCCAACAAACCTAAACTTTTGCCCTCGAGGCGAAAGCTTACTTTTGCTGAGTCACCCTGACATAGGCAGGACAACCCCAAACCTTAATATAATTAAGATTCGGTCTCCTACCGAACCATATCTCATACGGTGTCGTAGGAACAGCCTTTGAAGGAATCTTATTCAAAAGATGTGCGGCTGTTAAGAGACAGTAACCCCATAAGTAATAGGGCAAATCTGTGAAACTCAACATCGATCGGACCATATCCAATAAAGTCCGATTTCTCCTTTCAGATACACCATTGTGCTGTGGTGTACCTGGAGGAGTATATTGAGCGAGAATCCCATTCTCCTTCATATAATCCATGAACTCACCACTCATATATTCGCCGCCTCGATCTGATCGAAGGCATTTAATATATTTACCAGTTTGTTTTTCTACTTCATTTCGGAACTCTTTGAACTTTTCAAAGGTTTCCGATTTATGTCGCATCAAATACACATAACCGTACCGTGACAAATCATCGGTAAAGGTAACGAAGTACGAATAACCACTGTGAGCAGTTTGACTTAGTGGACCACATACATCAGAATGTACGAGTTCCAGTAAGTTAATGGCACGGTGTCCAACACCAGAAAATGGGGCCTTGGTCATTTACCCTGAATACAGGATTCACAAGTTGGATAGGATTCAATGGTAAGATCTGATATCAAACCATTCCTAACCAATGGGTAAGGCGTTTAACGCCAATGTGACCAAGTCTCATATGCCAAAGTTCAGTATTATTAATTACAGGTAAACTACGTTTATTAACTCCAGTATTTAATATATCTTTTGAAGTTTGCAATGTATAATGACCATGCTGGTTTGGACAACAAAGGATCTGAATATTATTTCTATCATATAAATACAAAGAACTATTCTTAATATTCATACAAAGCCTTCTGTATCAATACAAAAAGTGATATAATATTAGCGACACATCCCGGTACAAAATGACAGTCATGTAACAAAAGTGTCCCATTCGGCAATGAGATCTCGCATACTCCCACTGCAACTGCATCCAAAGAGTCTCCACTCCCGAACCGCAACTGCATCTCCCTGGCTTCAGCCTCCTACTTTCCTTCAGCACCTGCAACGAATTGCAAATGTGAATGGGACAAGCAGAATCTAAAATCCAGCTGGATGTAACGGCTTCACAAGCCAAAGATAAATCAATAACTGGAAAAATAAAAGTACCTGATGTAGATGCTCTGTCTCTCCTCATCTGGGCAATGTAATCTGGACAGTTCCTCTTCCAGTGCCCGACCTTGCCGCAGTGGTGGCATTTGTCTTCAGAAGCCCTTTTGGGCTTGGCTATCTTCGCCTGCTGTGGAGGACCGAAGGCCTTCTTCTTCTTCTTCCTTTCTCTTCTTTCCCTTGGACATTCCTGGGAAGAAGCAGAGAGAAGTAGATCTAGGTGGGCGAGTCGGTACTCCCTTCTTCAGATCCTCTTCTGCCGTGAGCAACATCCTATGTAGCTCCTGGTAGGTGCAGACTGTCCCGTGCATGTTGAAGTACATCACAAACTGGCGGAATGAAGCTGGCAGAGAACCAAGAATGACACTCCTACCGAGAATGTCATTCAGGATGAGATTATGTTGCCTCAATTGATCGATCAAATCGATCATTTGAAGAACATGTGGGCTAACACTTTGCCCCTCATCCAGACGCGCATGGAACAGTTCCATGGCGACCTTGTGAACAATAACCTGTTCCTGGTTCTCGAACGATTGTCTTAATCGCGTTATCATACTATAGGAATCTGATGTTCCATAGTATTGTTGCTTGAGTTTCGGAGAGAGCGAACTAAGGATGTATGATTTAACCCTTAAATCATCATTCTTCCAAGCTTCAAAAACTTGGCGTTCCTCCTCCGAAGCATCCTCACCCACTGCAAGGGGCAACGGACCCTCAAGAACATAACCCAACTTTTCGGAATCGAGGACAATCCTCAAATCCAATTCCCAGTCTGTAAAGTTCTCAGCGCTCAGCGCCTTTAGTTTGTTCGCATCTAACATACGCGCAAACTGGTTTGTGGATTGACCCGCCATCGCAAATCTATCATATAGATCACGAAAAACGGTTAGCAGAAATAAAGCAGTTTCATATAATATCAAAAGCATAAACTAGATCATGGATTTTTAATCTAATATGCCCCTCCCACTAAATCATGCAATACTGTAATCCCAAAACAGAATACAAATATTTAATAATTAAATTAAATATAAATAGTGAAAGTGGATCCCGTGAATATATTTCAGCTCACAGCAGAGGCACGGTCTCGCCTACGTATATTCATCAGGTAGACAACTCATTTGTCAATCACTCAACAGTGACTCCTAAGTATCCGGTCCTGGCCGTTTCTCGTTGTCGCTGCGAAGGCAGGCCCACAAGGAGACGTACCAAGGTAAACTCGTCAATGATAAACTCAAGTTACTTACGTAATCCTGACAGCTAGGGCACGCACGTTCAGAATTCCGCTTTTACTTGAATTTATATAGTATCTATGTATACATCCGGTATAATCTTTTCGGCTACACCTCACATCAGCAGGGCACGGTCTCGGATGTAGTCACAAAGAATATTCATAAACCGTATTGACAAGACGGACCATATAACATGCATCAAATACATTACATTAAAACCTTATTATTAGGGATTTTCCGCTAAGTGTCATACACCCTAAATCTAATCAAATTAGTTCCTAATAAGCATGCATAAATCAAGAAAACATGATTAAACATTGATTCAATGAAGGCTAATCATTTTAGTGGCCTAGAATCAGACTCGCTCTGATACCATTTTGAAGGGGTTTATAGGGGTGAATCCGGTAACGCAGCGGAAGCGGTGAAAATCCGATTTTCAGATTTCAAAACTTTTTCTCGGATTAATTAAATAAACATATTTATTTATATTCCAATAATCAAATTATGAAATAAAATTCAAATGAATCAAATTCAAGTGAAATTACCAAATTACCCTTATATGGTATTTTTGTCCGTTTTAGTCCGAAATTGATCCAATCAATTTTGAATGATTCTAAATCATTTCTAAGATGAACTTATCATGTTCAAAACATCAAAACACCAAAGAACACAAAATCCCAAATTCCTCACCAAAGCCGTGAGCTCCATTTGGGGGCAAGTTGACCATTTGGTCATTTCATGCTTCAAAACTCATCTTAATGAAATCCAATCAACATGAAACTTTGCATGCATCATATACACACACCCAATGCTCAACATATATGAAAACCCCCAAATTTGGAATTAGTTTAAAACCCTAATTTTCAATTTCCACAAATTGGACAAACAAATAGGAATTACCATTACATTAAATCAAATGTTTCATCATCATCATCTTTCAACAATTCAAGTCTCACACAATGAAACAACTCAAGATCAAATCTAGGTCATTTAAGAGTGGGTCAACAACTCTAGAATAGCAACATGGTTTCATAAACCTTAAAAGAACATATAACTACACTAGTTACACTCTTTGTTCATCATACATGCTCAACACTTTCAAACCAATTTCCATCATCAAAAACCACAAGAAATAAAGAAAAGAATAACTAAGAAACTCATGAGAGAAGCCTAGATCATAAGGAACAATTCCTTTCTAATAGTAAGTTTAAGAAACTTACAAAATCCAAGCTTTTCTTTGGTTTTTCTTTTTTCTCCTTCACTTTCTTTCTTTGCTTTCTTCAATGGAATTTTGTTTTTGGTAAAGTGTATTAGGTTAATGAAATGAAAAATGAAAAAACAATTTATATTGCAACTTTTGCACTTGGCCGAAATTAGCATACCAAATTCACCAAAATTGTAATTTCAATTTCATTTCATTATTAGTAATCAACTTGCATAAATATCTTTTATAACCTTTATTAGATATTTATTTTGGTCAACATTGCAACTAATGTCATTTACTTTAATTATCCTAACATAAGATATTTATATTTTAATTATTTAATCATTTAACAATTAAATAATTAATTAATTAATCAAATACAAATATATTAAATATATGTATAATATTTACATTAAATATTAAAAACATATATTCATTTAGGAAATAAGTCAAATAACTCATTTTGACTATTAATTAATGTGTATTTAAATTAATCAAGTATTAAATGTAAATACACAATAATTAAGTAAATGACTATCTAGTCTCTTTAGCATGTATCTTGCGTTTAACCATTAAACGACTTTATAAATAATCAATATTATTTATTTATGTTGCTCTAGTGCTCAACGAGTATGTTTCATTATTGAGACTCTCTAGGTTCAGGTATATCCGTCACGAAATCAAATTTCATGTCCATAATCTATCCACCCGTAGATTATGACGATCACGGATAATCTCGCTAAACCATACAGGTCGAGGTCATCGCAAATGTATAATTCCTCCGTCACAGGTATCCGGATAAATCCCAGAGATATAGATGTAAACGTCAAATCTCTATCGGGATTATCCAGTCGACTATTCTATTAGCAATCTCAAAAAGAATGTTTAGAACTAGCTTCTAAACTTACCACGGGCCCATGGTTTTATCTGATTGCTAATCATATGGACTACCTATGCTCTGGTACACAGAACTGACGGATCCTATCTTGATACACATAGGACACCCTGAGGATCTATCTACACCCAACGAACAGGCGGAGGTCTGATCTAAATAGATCGGTGACGTGACTGCCATCTAAGTGTAGAAGATGTCTCATGTGCCCACAATGGCATCTCAAGTCTAAGAATCACAAGTGCTACTCAACCCAAGAAGATTCTTATTGACGCTGGTGTACCATCCATTAAGAATCTTCGGTGAGTCGTTCAGTGTTTATCCGCTATAAACACCTACACGTCTATACTAGTCTCCAAGACTAATGGTTCATTGAGAAACCATTGGAATCATATATTCCAGTATACGACATGTACCGGTCTCAACGGGTTTACTATACTGACCAAGTAGTGTAAACCTTGACCAGGAACTGTCTGAGAATGACAACGTCATGATACGACTCAATGTCCGTTGCGACGCTTTTGCAACTGTATCATGACTAATCATTCTCGGGTCATTACGTCTTTACCATATAAAAGAATATATTATATTATAGAAACTGCATATATTATTACTAATAATAATGTTTTACAGAAGTATTTAACAAAATACAACCGGGAATTGGCGCTCTGAGCACCAACCCCTACATATAAGTTTGGGGTAGTTGTGCTCCCGCTATTGCAAAGAGTTCTCGTGCTCTTTTATAAACCTCTTCCCCCTGAAGTGGTCTGACGTTAAAATGAAGCGAGTTTAGTCGGATTGGTCTATGCCCGGGATTTTAATTGTAGCACTTTGTGATTGGTTCATGGGTTTGAATGCTCGACCTCTGATCAATCCCATTCTATCGAGTATGTCCCATGAATTTTGAATATGGCTTTCAATTTTAATTGAACGAGTGGGTGGAATTTTGGAAAAGAGAAAGTTTATTCATATTCGGAGACATACTGCCCTTCTTACAGCTCTTCTGCGGACATTCGAGAATGCTTTAACCTTGAGCTCCTCCACCCCTTGTCGGGTGCTGCACAAAAAAGAATCTACTGAAAGTATTTTCTTAAACATCTCGGTGTTCCAGGGTTTCTTTAAATCCGTGCCGTCCATATGTTCTAAGATTAGCCTCTGGCCTTACCACCTCTTCTGCAATTTTATAGGGCCTTCCCACTTGGCTCCTAACGAGCCTTCTTTCAATGCCTTGAGTGTTCAGAGTGACCTTCTTAATACCAGGTCGCCTGGGAGAAGGCGCGAGTTCGAACTTTTTTTGTAGAAAACGGGTCATCCTTGTTGATTAAATTGCTGTCCTCATGGCTGACTTCTCTCTTTTTTCCACGATCAGGTCGAGGTGGCTTCTGATAAGCTCTTCATTTTTTCCGCTCTCAAATGACGGACCCTGTGGGTAGTTATTCCGATCTCTGCTGGAATAACTGCTTCACACCCCGTATGATAAGGAAAATTGGGTCTCCCCTGTAGAATCTTTATAGGTCGCTGGTGTGCCCACAGTACTTCCGGCAATTCCTCGTCTCATAAGCTCTTGCAGGATCCGAGCCGAGCTTTAAGATTTTCCTTGATGGTTTTTGTTTGCCGCCTCAACCTGTCTGTTTGACTTGGGGTGGGCTGGTGAGGCGAACCTTAAGATGATCTGGAGGTCTTCGCAGAGTTTCCTGAATCCCTTGCTATCGAACTGTTTTCCGTTGTCAGTGACGACATCCCATGGGATTCCGAACCTGTAGATAATATTCTTCTTCAAAAACTATGTGGCCTTCTTCTTTTTGTGAGGTGGATAGGGGTTTGGCCTCCACCCATTTGGTGAAATAGTCTATGGCCACGATGGCGTACTTCGCATGTCCACGTCCCTTTGGCATTGGTCCGATGATATCTAGCCCCCACTGAGCGAATGGCCAGGGACTGGACAGGGTGGTTAACTACTCTGCTGGCTGGTGGTGGATATTGGCATTCTTCTGCATCCTTCGCATTTCCGGGCTACCTCCATGCCGTCCTGATGCATAGTTGGCCAATCAACCCTTGCCTTAGATGCTAGTCCTTGTGGACACTCAATCTTTGCCACTAAGTTATAAGACCATGCCTAAGGGTCGCTGCGTCTTATGACTCAGAAAAGTCAAACCATTGTCAATAGTACGATTTAGGGACAAATGGTATTGGTCAGTCTGGTAAAGCCTAGTCCTGCCAATACGGTTTAAGCCCTTTGGGTCTATACTTTACAATGGGAGGCAAATTTTAGACTTAAATTATTATTGAGGATTTTAGCAAGTTTAAGTGAATAACTGTCAAATGGATTCCTCCATTGAAAATTCCCCAGGGAGGGTGGAGCGAACTCTCTTAAATACCCTTACCTCTTAGGCTCTTATTGCCTTGGTGACAGAATAAAAATAGATCCTCCAAATTAGTCCAACACTTTAAATATGCTTTAAGGTAAGCTTTGAGTAAATGATTATCTAGATGTCTTCACAGCTTTTCCTTTTGGCTATAAAAAGGTAGTGAGTGAAGGAAGACACCAAATCATTATCTAACTCTAGTAATACCTTTGGTTAAATTAACTTTAGTTTGGAAAGTTTTATTAACGCCTTGGTCCCACCCCACTTGTATCTTTTATAATGTCTTTTATTATAAACAAGTGATTTATATTTATTAGCCTTAAAGGTAATAAATCTCTAAGTTCATCACAGAATAATTACTTAGCTAAGGGATAAGCAATACACTCTCTATTTCCTTAGAAAGTCTCTAGATGTTTGCACCCTAAAATAATCATGCCAATTCTAATCATACATAGAATCATCAAGCATATGAGTTTTAATATGTTGGAATTATTTTAGGCATTAAATAACTTTGATTAATATTTAATTATGATATTGCATTTTATTTTAATCAAATAAATTTACTATTCACATTTTTTTACAGATGCGTGAACTTTAAATGCAATTTCACAATTCAAATCTTAACCAAATCATGCAAAACTTGTGCCTAAAATTAAGTTCAGGGTGTTAGCTTTCCAACGAGCTTTTACACACCCAATTTCGAGTTCAAATGAGAGAGAACTAATCAAAACAAAAACGGCGCGCTGATATCACTGTTGGAAACGGCCGCGAGTGCGCAGCGGAAAATCAAAAAAATATTATGATGCCGCTATCCCTTTGCCCAAGACCCATTTGTTTTTATTATTCTACAAGCCTAGGCATGTTACTATATATTCTAAGCATAAAACTCATAAAACATGCAAAAAACATAAACCTAAACATGCTAACTATCATAAGAACTCTAATTAAAATAAAGAAAGAAAAAGACTTACTTGAACCGAAGACTCCTCCAGTCCTCCCTCCAATCTACAAGCTTTTCTCGAACTCAGCAAGCTCTTCCACGTTCCAAAGAGCCACCCAAGTGTGTGGCCTCCAAAGATGCACACACCAAAGCCAAAACTCAACGGCAAGACTACGCCTTGAGTGCACATGTATTTTGCCCTTGGTGCTAGCCTAGGCAAATACCTCAAAACTTTTAACTCGAGGTTCCTCTAGTCAATTAGACTTAAGGATCCTCAAAATCAGTGGCTTACTCTTAAACTTTAGAGTTGCTCACTTATATAAACCAAGATATGAAAGGTTTGGTGCAAAAATTTGTGAAGAATTCTTGGGTTTATATAGGTGCTCCAAAGACAACAAAATTAATTAAGAATCCGATGTGGGATAAATGCTAATTTAATCTTAGCCATTGGATCTTAATTTAGTGGTTTAATGAGATTATAAAACCCTAATAAGAGTTTGGGCCGAATTGGAAATCAAAACAAATAACAAATAAAAAATTTACTATTCACGTTATTATTCACGTTAAATTCACGTTTTATTTATTTATTTATTCTAATTCCCAAAGTGCCCATATCGTCATTCACCAATCCTTAAGCCACTATGGAACCTCATAAATGATCTGTTCAATAATTAAACACATTGAACCATTTATGAACAATTCCTACAGCAATCATATATGCTGTTAAATTTTACTGTGCACTGTTAACCATTGATTTCGACTTTGTTGTGTGTGACCTTTTGGGTTCCCCTCAAGTTGGACATGAAATGAATCGTGATAATTTAATCGAACATAAATTATCCTCCGATCAGATGGTCGTTCGATTTCAATGACCAAGGTTGACATCTAGCAACATGCCAAGGCCCCCAAATGAGAAGGAAAGATATATATACCCATTATGTATGCGATTTACATATGATACGGTCCTCGCCTCACTGTATCCCCACCGTTTGACCTAGGGTATGGAAAGTGTCTATCCATATAGTCAAAGGTATGATGTTGATAGTGTCATGAATCGTGCTAACCCAAGAATCTCACATGATTCTTCCGTTGCGGCCACAGTCTCAAGCACTGATCACACATATCAACCCGCAAACTGGAATACTACTCTTATAAGAAAATATTATCCGAGAGAGTGGTGATTTCTCTGTTGTATCTTTACAAACTTCATGTGTTTCAACAAATGACCAATCAATCCCCTTATGACCAGATCTTTTGAACCGGGGAAGAGAAAGTCAAAGTTATTTGATCCACACATAAGATTGTAAAGACCTCAAGTCTAAGGACTAGTCATACATCGATACATGAAAGTTCTCACAGACACATGGGATAAACACTCCATGTGAAAACTTTCGGCGGTCAGTTCGATGGACTCATGCATCCATGTGATACACCAAGCGGACGGATCTCCGCTAGTAGCCTATGAGATCGGCTACCCCACTTAAGGGCGGATCATATCATCATGCTAGTCTCTCCGCTTTGTGAACGCCCAAATTATTCACAAAACTATGACTAGGAACGTTTAAGAGTAATGATTCTCATAAGGCGTGTAAGCCATCATCTTATTACTCCAAGGGCTTTATTACAGTGTTTGATGATTCATATAAGTTATGTAAGACACGTATAATAAAATGCCATTTTATTAATTAATGAAAATATTACAAATACATGTACATATAACCCATCCACAAGTTGGGTATAGGGCATATCCCTAACAATAGATAGACGCCCTTTAATATCTCTAAATATTTCATTTGTATAATTTAAAAATTTGACATTTTTGGTATTTCTAGTCTTCTAAATTCTACTGCAGCAGGATTTGAAGCTTTTGAACGAATTAGTAAAAACATTTTTTTCACACCAACTTAAAAAAAGATGTGTCATAAAGTTAATTTAGCAAATTCTTCTATATTTTTAGCATCAGAATATTAAATAAATTTAAAGCACTCGTACCTCTACTAGATGATGCGTACCTGGCCATTTGAGTTTGCATCGTATCAAGTCCAAGTTCAACCGCATGATGTCTTTCCAAGTGCTTGATCATATTGCTGTATCCACCAGAAAATTTGTAAGAAACTCCACAATGGTTGCATACTGCTCTTGAACCTTCATCAGTATCGTTTAAATGAAAATGAATTTGAAAACATCCAAGGAACGAGACTTAACTTCTCTTCTCCGTGAACCGATAATAGAGCCGCTCTCTTGGGTTGACACATTTGACATTGTGTTCTCAGATGAGCTTGCCATTTGTTGTTTAAGAAATTTTAAAAAATTAGAGAATTATAGGAATTGAGAATTGAGAAATTGGTGTGTTGAAATAATGAAAAATGACTCATATTTATACATTTTTAGTATATTTTTGTGATACTTAAAATGCCCCTAAAATTACCCGATTTATTACTATTATTATGGGTAATTTGAGAATTCCCCAAATTTTTTTTTTATTTTTTTTTGGGCGTTGGGGGCAGGAAGCCCACCCAGCCCAATCAACGACTAGTAGCCGTTGGAGGGGGGGTTCCAATCGGTTCCGGTTGTAACCGCTGTAACCGAAAGGTTCCAGCAGTTCCAACCGGTTCGGTTAAAGTAGGAACCCTAACCGAACCGGTCAGGTTCTAGTTCCGATTCCGAAACCGGAACCTGTTGGACCGAAACTGTCCGATTCCAACCGATTCGGTTCCGGTTCGGAACCGAAACCTTGGCCGGGTCTACCCGTGACCGGTATTGGTATCCATCAACCGACTCCGAGGCAGAGAATTCACCACATTCAGAGGCACCTAGTCAAAATAATATCACGTATTTCTATATTAATAAATATGTGGATGACGCGTAAAAGAAAATTAAAAAATAAAAATAAAATCAACGAAACAGAGCCCTGTAGTGACACGTGAGAATCACGTTCCCAAGAAGCGGTTTAACTCGCCCAAGTGCACATGCCCTCCTCTGGACACGCACGCAAAAAAAAGGAACAACTCATCAGCAAAGCAAAGCAAAGCAAGCAGTTGCTCTCCATTGAAGCTTTAATGGCCTATAAATCAACTCCGAATTCTTTCATTACTTTTTTCCTTTTAACAGTAAAACGAAAAAGGAAACACCGAACCCAAAGCAAAACACAAAAACACAGAGTGATTTTTAAAGAAAGAAATAAAGAAAGAAAGAAAGAAGAATGGCGGGGTTATCAAGAGAGACGCAGAAGTCAATAGCGGCGTCGTCGATGTTTCCTGGATTTAGGTTTTCGCCGACCGATGTGGAATTGATTTCTTATTACTTGAAGAAGAAGATACAAGGCTCTGAGAAGTGCGTTGAGGTCATTTCTGAGATTGAGATTTGTAGATACGAGCCTTGGGACTTGCCAGGTTCCCTCCTTTTTTTCCCCTTTAGTTTTTGTTTTTCATTTAAAAAAAAAAATTTGTTTTTACCTAGTTTTTTGAAAGTGACTCAATTCCCATTATTTTACAAATAATAATAAAGTAGTGATATAGTGATTAAAAGAATATTATAATTAATAATACAGTTAAAAAGCATTTTCAACGTATTTTTTATGTTTAATTTAAATCGCTATTTTATCTCTGTATCATTTTTGATAATATTATATGGTATTATGTCATTGTCGCATATCGCATGTTATTTTTATCATACACATCAGTTATATGACTAGAATTTCACGAGTCTAAGCCGTGGGCTTGGGCAAAATTTATTTTTCACAAATCAAAATTATCTGATTTAATAACTATTTCATAATAACATGGCATATGTCACATCATTTATAATATTCTAAGTAATATTTTTTTGAGAAGAAAACAAGCAATTAAGGGTTTGTTATGAAATTTCATTGTGTTTGGTCACACCATGGAAATTTTGGTATCTTTAAAGTAGCTGTCACTTTTCATTTGTGCGTGAAAAACTTGTTCTGCTTTTATTGTTATATTTATTTTCTGTTTCCTTCATGGTGTTATAACTTTGAAATGAGATTTGATTGATAAATTAGTGATCCTGACCTGGGTTTCAATACTGACTAGTGCTTGTTTTTATCCAGCGAAATCCATCATCCAATCTGATAATGAATGGTTTTTCTTTTGTGCTCGTGGGAGAAAATACCCTAATGGCTCACAAAGTAGGAGGGCAACTGGACTCGGTTACTGGAAAGCCACTGGCAAAGAACGTAATGTAAAGTCAGGTAATACTGTCATTGGTACAAAGAGGACTCTCGTGTTCCATGTTGGTCGTGCGCCAAAAGGAGAAAGGACGGAATGGATTATGCACGAGTATTGCATGGAAGGGGGATCCCAGGTGATTTGAGTTATTTTTACTTGAAGCATTAGTTATTCTGCTAGCCTGGGGTCCTACTTTTAAGAGTCAAAATCTCTCACTCTCTTTCTTGCTATATAAATGGAATTTATTACTTGAACTGCTATTACCCAAATATGTTTAGCTCCCGCAGTCCCGCCTACTGCTTTTTGGTTAATCACGCATCATTATAATTATACTTGTACTGTTAGAATTTTCTGAAAGATATATGGGGAAAATTCTCTCGGTGTTGTATATGCACACTGCAGACCTTGTTTGTAGAATGATTGCCTTCTAATCGTTTACTTTTTACCTCATTAGAAGTCAACAATGCATGATTGCATTCTCTTATGTAATCTAGGATTAATTCAAATGTTAAGGTCTAGACTTCTAGTTATTGATTTATATTACTCTCCTGTTGATCCTAAAATTCAACAAACAAATATTGGATGCCAAGATTGTCTGCTGGCTTGTCATGTTTTTGGATGCTATTTCTTGAAAGGAAAAATACAATTGGGTTTCTTCTCTTATTCATTGCTATGTCTATCTGCTGTCACATGTTTGAATCAGGGACGAAATACTATTTTCAGTAGATTCTTTACAATTTTATGATCTTGAGTAGCATTTGCTCAACAAGATTTCTAAGACAATATTAAGCCAGCAATATAGAAGATAGATATTCCAAGGATTTGTCGTCAAATCTCAAAATCCCATGTGGTGATTGAACAGATGGAAACCGTGATCTTATTCTGTGTATTTCTGCATGCATGCAACCTTAGTAAAATATTTATATCTTACAAGTATGGATGTAAACCCGCATGGAACTTTTCAATAGTAGAGTGGAGGCATGTGATAAGGTTTCTGTTCATCTGGAGAGCAGGGTTAAGGAATTCTATACCTTATAGACTTAGAATTAGTGATGCTGATTCCGCTGCTCTTGTTGTCATTTAAATTGGGTTTGGAGTTCCAATAGGTGTGGCAGCTAGCTTGTAATTTACAATACATATTTGGTGTCATAGCTTTTGAGTAGACAGGTAGTAGAAATTGTCTTCACTGTGTTTGTGCGCTTACAATTTGCCAATAGCTTTATTTAACATTAATTTATTCCTGGTTCATCTAGTTCTCTAGTTCTTTGCGTTTAATCCAATAATCTAGTTTTATCCAACTAAAATGGATTAAATTGGCTTCCATTGAGGTAACTCCCTGTTCCTTCTAGCTTTTCTCTAGACTGCTATTTCGCAGATGGTTCTGGTGCTAATTCCTTCTGTTTTACTGTTTCCATCTGCCATTATTAGTGAAGACCGTAGGTTTTACGTATGACATAACTTATTGTGCACCACTTACTTCTAGATGGAAAAGTTACTTTGGCATTGATAACTTTTGCATTTCACAAATTACTACACGTCATTGACTGTAAAATTGTGCTGTTGAGCTCAAGGTCCTATTTACTGAGGATGCTCTTGGAATATCATTTCTTCATAGAAGACTTGACTTGTACTTGGAATGCTGCAGTGTGTTGCTGTTCATATAAGACATATTTCCTTAACAAATATCAACTACAATGCATTAATATCATATGGTTTAGCCATTACTTGCTGATTGCTATTCTGCATGAGAAATGAATACCTATGTGTCACTCGTTGGACCCACATTAGTTAATTATAAAATGTTGTTAGTAGCAGAAATGATATATTTTCTTCTGGGAGAGTTGATGAAGTTTTTGCTGTTTTATGCTATTGTAAATTTCAGGACTCTTTGGTAGTTTGCCGCCTCAGAAAGAATAGTGAGTTTCGTCTCTGAATAATACTTCAAACCGGGATTCTCAAAATAGGAGAGTGCATAACAGCAACTGTGTGGGGTCATCAGGAGGTACAGGACCAGGCATGTCTGAAGGGGAGGAGAAGTTGTTGAATCCTTTTCAAAGAAGTGTAGTAGCAGTCACAGTTCTTACTCGATAGAGAAAATGATTCAGCATCTGAAACCGAACAGAAGTTGGTGGCTGATGTTAATCCAACAGAATCTTCCTGCCACCAGAAGGTTGGTTTACATGATTCTTTTGTATTACACAAATTGTTTGATCCATGACAGGTGAGTGACCCTCTACGCTTTGGATCAAGATTCAGTTTCTGCATAATATCATTTATAACATCCATCTTTGTTGAAATACAATTGGTTTGCATGCTGTTTGCTCTTATAACATTTTCTAGTGAGAAGGAATCCCTAATTTGAAGTCACAACTTCAACTTGAACATGATAAAAATGTCTTATTCACGATTCTGATACATTTCCCTTAATTTACAGGATTGTCCTGATGAAGAAGACTTGTATGCTGACATACTGAACGATGATATAATCAAGCTTGACGATACTTCACTGTCTGCCACACACCGGTGCTCCCATGGGGGCTTGTTAGTCAGCAGGAAACCGCGAGGGTCTCTCCACAGCAGCAAGAGGAAACGTTATCTTTTCAGGCAGTTCCTATCCAAGGCACAGCTAACCGTCGAATCAAGTTGAGGAAACAAAATTGGGGCTTTCTCGTTTCAGCGATCCCTCTTCAGAGAAATCTACATATCCAGAATCGAAGGGTTCTTCACCAACGTGTTTTCTGACTAAATTTGCAAGTATGACCATCCATGCTCGGCTTGTATCTGTAGGTTTTAGTCTCCTGACTTTGCTGGCTCTCTTTGTTTATCTACTTATAGGTTTTTGGCCGGTTAAAAATCTCACACATGCTCCTTTAAAAAAGGATTTGTAGCACTAATGTAAATTATTATAAATACATGGTATTTATTTATATTTCTGGTATAAATTTTAATTTGAAGAATTAGCAAGCGGATATTGTTTTCATCTTTTCCTTCAGATCCCATAATATATATCCAAATTCTTCATCTCCATAGTCTAGGAATATACATGAAGTTGTCATTGCATCGAGCTTCTGTCTGAGCTCATTGGATTATGTGCAACGGCTAAACAACAGAATACTCTAAGGTGAGAGTAAGAGAGTTTTTTACCAGACCACATTTTCTCCGGAATTTCAGAATTCAATGGTAGAGATGGTGATCTATTGATTAGGTAGCAGGTGGTACGAACTACTTCTCCCTAGAATGACTTTGACAGTTTAGCCATACTGATCATACTTCTGACTTTCTCCATAATGGTGCGGTTCATTTTTACAGTTACATCATTTATCATGTGGGGGTGTGTGGAATAGTTCTCTCATGTCGAATGTCGTGTCTCTTGTAGTAGGTATCGAACTCTCTGGAACTGTACTTGCCTCCATCGTATGTGCGGAGGCATTTCAGTTTCTTCCATGTTTCATGTTCTACCATGACGTGGAACATCTTTAATTGCTACATCTCCCTGGACAACAACTAGTGTTTTTCCTTCATTATTCTTGGGCTGATGATTGCCTTGGTCCTGCTCTCGTTGTAGTTTTCGGCAATTCTTCTTTAAGTGGTTTTCTATGCCACAATGGTAGCACTTATAGATAGGTTTCCTTCCATCTGAGGATCTACCTCTAGTTGTGCTTCTGCCTCCCCCTGTTTCTCTTCCTTGATATCTTCCTCGAGTCTCTGTGACGAAGGCTTATGTCTATTTTGAGCCAACATCTTTTCTCCTGGACTCTTCATTCGACAGAGCATATTTTACCATAGGCACAGTAAGTTTGCCTTATGGAGTCGAATTGTTGGGAGT
Organism: Zanthoxylum bungeanum; assembly: GCA_019454045.1. Classification (NCBI taxonomy): domain Eukaryota; kingdom Viridiplantae; phylum Streptophyta; class Magnoliopsida; order Sapindales; family Rutaceae; genus Zanthoxylum; species Zanthoxylum bungeanum. Next base: position 65,857 of record SKCR01041523.1, read on the forward strand.
AACCACTAATGTCTCACAGCTATCACGAAGAGAACTAAGTAGTAGAAGGGCTTGTACTTCATCTCCCAGCTGCATGTCTACTGCAGACAGCTGATTCACCAGGCTTTGGAACTCATTGGTATGTTTTGTAACAGAAGTTTCACTCCGTAGCTTCAAATTCACCAATCGCCTCATTAACAAGGCTTTATTCCGAGCTGTCTTGGCCTGGAACATGCCTTCCTATTTTATCCATATTTCGTAAACATTTGTATCATGTGCTACGTGGTGGAAGACACTGTGGCTGATCCACTGGCGAATCTGACCCAGAGTTCTGTTGTTGAGTTTATTCCAGTCACTCTATTTGACAGAATCTGGTCTCACTCCCACCTCGATCATATCGAACAGATCTTTGTAGTGCAAATAATCTATCATCTGAGACATTCATAGGGAGTAATTGGTTGTTGTCAGCTAGCGCACCAGAAGAGGAATATTCCATTTTCATTTTAAGTTTACAGTTTAAAATGACAATAAGATACAATCGGGGCTGATTTTCGCAAATCAGAGGTAATTGTTGCGTTCGGAACGGTCGAAAATGGTGGATTAGACACTTCGTTGGTCCAAATCTGACTCAGGGATCGATTTGTAAATTTCTAAAAACCTTTGAGGTTCAAATATAAATTTCAAAGACTTCAGGGGCTCAGTGAAATTTACCGGGGTTGTTGACGTGTCCGACACGTGGTTGCTGACGTGTCAAAGTGGGATCGGCTTGCTGACATGGCACTGCCGGGGAGATGACGTGGCAAGTGACAAGGCGCTGACGTGGCGTTGACTGTGCGCTGACATGGTTGCTGACTCGACGCTGACTGTACCCTGACGTGTGCTGATGTGGTGATGACATGGATGACACGTCGACGTCTTCAACTTGCGCGTGTGGAATTTTTGACAACTTTCTCGAAACACGAATTTTCCCGGACCTCAGTTCGATCGCCGAAAAATACCACCGTGCTCGTCTCGACGTGAACAAGTTGATGGTATGCTCAAAATTAATTTTTGACAACTTTCTCGAAACACGAATTTTCCGAACCGAGTTCTTTCTTCGATTTTACGACCCCAATGTATAACTAAAGCTACTGATACCACTTGTTGTGATTCTCTGATCACTGAAGAGTGTTTATGAGGAAAAATCGATTCTATTACTTACAAGAATAGAAATTACTAAGTGTTTAAACTTTATAGAAAAATCTCACTTCTCCACACTCTCTAAGCTCTCTCTTGAAGCTTAATATTTTTGGGGTGATTTAAGCTCTCAATTCATAGTCAAACACAAGACTCAAATGTCAACAAATGAATAGTGATCAACCTAAAATTATCTTGGAATTTTGCACTATTTTCAAAAGTTGTAACACCATTTTCAAGCTCCACTTAAAGTGCATTGGAGGCTAGCAATGGTGGTGCATGAATGGTGGTGATGAGCTCTGCTAGATATTACAGGTTTAAGCGGAGTAGGTAAAAATCCTAACTGCCCCATGCTTTTACAAGAAATGCATCATTTGGACTCAAACCCGGGACATAACAACCAAGTCCTATGTCATTTGTCACCAAGTCACGCCCCTTGGGGGCTCATTAATGTAAGTTGCAAGTGGTTAAACTCTTTCTGTTAATCACTGAAGTTTCCTTTAACATATGTTCGATATACTTCATTTAGAATAGGAAAATTCATTGTCAAAGGGCCAACGTTCCCATCTGAAATCATTGACAAGTGAATTGTTATTTGTGTTTTTGTGGTGATTTGTAACAACATCATACTAATAATAGATAGAATATCTGAGCAAGCTTGGGTATAACAAAAGACCCAGAGCTCAAAACTGAGTATGATTTCATACCAGCATGAGCATGAAGTTATTTCTGCAAAATTAAATTTGAAAAAATATTCAAAAAGTCAGGAAAAAAACACTTTGGTTTTATAATTTATGCCGAGGAAATAATTGAAACTGATAAACTGTTAGCGGGCTTCAGTTGGATACACTTGCTGTTAAAATTTTTCTTATTCTAATTAATGCTGATAAAATATGACGACCTATTAACTCGACACCAACGTAACACGAATGAATGAGCATGTGTGGTTAAATTTAATATTTTTATTAAATGGATTGGATTGTGTCAACTTGATTAATAATCGTGTCGGGTTTGCGTTTCAAGTTGTTAATTCGCAATCGGTTTGTGACATGATTATATGTAATTGTTTTTTTGTAAAATTATTGTGTACGTTCTTATAATCAACACTCAAATTTGGGCATAATTTTTCCTATTTTGTGCAGTGTTCTAAAACGCGCTAGGCGCTAGTCGGGCGGCGACCCAGCGCCTAACGCCTAGGGCGCCTAGGCGGGGCCTAGGCAATTAGTCGGCAAACAGTTAAAACCTAATATTTTCCAACATCATAAATAATTGAAATCATATAAATTCAATCAAAATATAATAAAATATAACATCAAACTCAATCAATAATATGAAACAATTAATTTGATTAGTAATTATAATTAGTAGACTATTATAGATTTATAGTTATTAATTAATATGCTCAATTAACAGGTAATTATGAATTAATCAATTTATCACAAAAAACCCTAAATTTTATTTACTTTGTCTTTAATTAAATTTACAATTTATTAACAATTTTATTTACTTTGTCTTTAATTAAATTTACAATTTATTAACAATCTTAAGTAACTGGTTATTATGTAATTAATTTTCAACTATTAATAAAAAAGAAAATCAAAACCAAAATTAAAGTTGAAAAAATAAAAAAAAAGTGAAAACGAAGGCATAGAGGCGAACTGAAGAAAAAATTGCAGAAAAACTGAAACACTGAAGAAGAAAAAGGTGAAGAACGAAAATTAAAGTTAAAACAAGAAAAAAAATTCAAAACTTACCTGCTTAGAGGCGAACCGAAGTCTGAAGAAGGCAAGAAGCAGAAGGAAAATGAAGAAGACACCAGACAAAAAAAACCTCAAACGTGAATTTTTTTAATATAACACTTTCGCTCCAAAACGACACTGTTTTGGAGGGTTTTGTAACCCTTCAAAACGGCGTCATTTTGGGATATCATAAAACCCCCAAAACGACGTCGTTTTGGAGCGAGAGAGAAGAAAAAAAGCAGCGCCGAGACGCGGCCGAGTTGCGGCTGAGTCTCGGCGCCTACGCTGCCGAGTGGTGGCGAAATCGGCGCCTAGGCACCGATTTCACGCCGACCACCCAATCACGCGCCTACCCCCACCGACTAGGTGGTAATCGCCACGGTTGTCTGCCGACGAACGAAAACGCGCCGCCTAGGCGGCTCGTTTTAGAACACTGATTTTGTGAAGGATAAATATTTTTTGTGGTGTTTTATTTGGTTGAATTTTAGGTAAAACTCTTATAGGGTACTATTTTAATGGACTTTGATGGTCTTTATAAAATATAGATTTTCTATCATTTTAGTAGGGATATATATTGTGTATGTGCAATTTGTGTTAAGCGGGTCAATGGGATATATTTACACTGATTTAATATTAAACGAATTAATCGGTCACCCATTTATCTTCCGTATCGGATTAGCGCTTTGAATTTTTGACACGATTATTAATTGAGTCGTGTTTGGGTTATCCTAATTTTTACATTTCTAAAATTAACACGATACGGACATGACTCATTGACTCATTTTGTCACCTCTAACTGTAACGTATGCACATGAGACGAGGGAATTTTCTGCTTGTTTTGTCTTAGATTGCATAAATGTAGGATGCTTGCATTCTTATGCTATCTTCAACCTATCCTTATGGTTTTTATACAATTATATTCATGTGTCACAAATAAGAATCATGTCTAGTTCTCTTTCCCATCTTCTCTTCCTCATGTCTTTGCCGGTTTGCTCCAATTACAATCCTTGCACAATTCTTAACTTGATGTTTGGTTGAAGTTCGAAATTACTTTAAAAAAAAATTAAATTATTATCCGTCCATCTAAAAAGTGTATCAATTTTTCAGATCGCCGCGCTAGTAGTTGGAAATTTAAGTAAAATGACCATTTTGTTTTGAAGTGTATTCTTTTTTTTCTTTTTGGAAAAATAAAATAAAATTTACCCATACTAAAATTTGTTCTATATGCACTCAAATTTCTTTCAGGAATAAAAAAACAAAATTAAATTTTTTTTTGGAAATGTTGGGGAAATTATAAGAAAAAATTTGATGTTGTAATACACACAACTTTGATGAAATATTCGCATAGCAGAACAAAAAAAAAAAAAAAAAAAAAGAAAGATTTTGAAACAAAGTGTTTACAAAGATGAAGCTAAAATGCCTTAAATTTCACAAAGTATTATAGCTTAGGATTCTTAATGTAAGTGAATTCTTATTCAAGTATTTTTAAGCTTTTAAGATTCTTCATGCATATTCATATAGAGTATTTAAGGTCAAGTAAATAAAGCCTTAAATCTTCTTTACCATGTACTGTGTATTGGAACCGGCATATCGATTCCTATATTGACATACCGGTAACTGGGATCACGAAACCCAATTTCTGGAACCAGCATACCGATGACCGATCATCAGACCAGTTTCTGGAACCGGCATACCGATGACTGACCAAGAAGAATTAGGAAATCGGTCCATATACGACATATCGGTCCCATACCGGTGAAGTTGAATATTTTGCACACGTTCTGGAACCGGGACAATGCATACCGGTGTCCATACTAGTGACCATACCGGTCAATAAAAGTGTTTGAATTCTCAACGGTCAAATTTTTAGGAGCCGTTTGAAGTGTTAAACCGGCATATTATGTTGTCAGACCGGCATACCAGTCCCCGCACTGGATAATAGATCTTTCTAGTCTTCAGCCTATAAATTGAAGTTTAAATTTCACTTTTGATAAGAGAACACATACAAAGAAAAATACACCTTTATACATTTTTTCATACTCTTGAAAAGCTTCAAACATAATAAAAAAAGTGTTTCAAAAATCATCAACATTTTTTATTCGCAAAAATTAAAAATATCATTCTTTCATCTTATATTCATTTTAGTGAGCTTAGTTTCATTTGGGTATAAAAGCTCACATTCAATCTTTATTGTAATCTTGTGTGAGTTCGTAAATTGTTGTAAAACTCTTTCTATTCAAACACTTGTGAAAATTTCTTGTGTGAGTTGGTGTATACTCTCAAGGAAAAGTTTATTGTAAAGGTTCATAGGAGTCTTGGAAGAAAGATCTCTGATTGTAAGAAGTTGTTAAAACTTAGTGGAGCCTTCAAGTGATACTTAAAGAGAGTGGATGTAGACAAACGAATTGGTTGAACCATTATAAAATCGATTTTTCTTTTTTTTTCTCCTTAATTCATTTATTTTGCAATTCTATTCAAATTATATCTGTTAATTATATTAGTTGGTAAAACTATTATTATATATAGTTTAAAATTACAAAGAATTTGAATTTCACATTTATTTTTTAATCACCCAATTCATCCCCCTATTGGGTATAGCGTGTTAAGACTTGTAGGTAATTTCAACCCGCCGTCAAAAGACCCGACTCGAGCTTAAGCGGAGCATGTAAAACCCCTGAATACTCTAAGCTCTTATAAAAATCTACTCATAGACTCAAACCCAAGACCTGACAATCAAGTCCTAGACCCTTTACCACCAAGCTACACCTCTTGGGCACAAACAAAACAAAATTTAATAAAGAAGAAATGAGAAAAGGAAAAAAATGGTAGAAAATAAAAAATAAATATTCCCTTTTCATTTTCTCATTTTTACCCCTCTAATGTCTTCAAGTTTTAAAAGCGACGTGAAAATTTGATAAATTTGTAAACATTTGGTGGATTGCTGATAATTTAATTTTTTTTAGTAATTTCAAAGTTCGATTAAATATCAATTGATAATTTTCGAACAATTTATTATTGTAATTTGTATGGTTGGTAAACAATTATGTCCCCAAGAGCATAATTTAGTTCGTTTTCAAATATTTTGTTGTAAATGTGAATTTCAATAAATAGAAAAAAAAGGAGTTACATGTTTTGGAATTTAAATAGTTGTTACAAAAGTTTTAATTGGAGAAGTTACAAAAAAATTTAATTGGGTGTGTATATATATATTTTGGGAGAAATTAGTTTAAAGATATATATAGGGTTATTTACGTTTTACTACTAAAGTTACGATCAAATAACAATGGGTACTATGAATATTAACATATTACATTTTACTACTAAACTTATAAAAATTTAATATTTTACTACTTTTCCTTTCCATCCAAACCGTTAGTTGACCGTCAGTTGACCTTTAAAAATACTGTTTTAATCCTCCAAATAAAATAAAAGTGAAAATTATAATTATACCCTTTAAAAAACATATCTAAATCTTATATATAATAATAAAAGAAATACAATCAACAATCACATTTATAAAAATACTTCAATCTCTAAATTATCCATATAACCCAATAAAATAAAGAATTTAATTTACCAAATAATTTAATAATTAAAATTCTCATAATAACCAAATACTTTAAAGTATAACAATAAAAGAGATATACTCAAAAATCATTATTTCCAATATTCAGTCGTACGATTACCACCGTTGATTATAATATTTATAATTTATAATAATGTGTGTGTTAAGACTCTTTTATCATTAGGATGTCAATATGATGTCATGGTCAACTAACGGTCAACTAATGGTTTGGATGGAAAAGTAGTAAAATATTAAATTTTTATAAGTTTAGTAGTAAAATGTAATATGTTAATATTCATAGTACCCAATTGTTATTTGATCATAATTTTAGTAGTGAAACGTAAATAACCCATATATATATATATATTGTAACACATTTTTTTTAAAAAAAATGTAACAGTGTTCCATTTAATTTCTCATAACAGTTTTTTTCAATTGGTTCAAATCTGTAACAGTTGAAACACGTTTTGATTTTTAATGAGCAATGTTTAATAAAATATTTTAAGCACAAAACGTAAAAGAAATTAAGTGGACAACGTTTTAATTATTTAATTATGGACAATTATATATTTTCCTATATAAAGAAGCTTCACGTTTTTGAAAAGGGTGTGAGAAAAAAAAAACAAAACAAACTCTTGGTGAATGAGCATAGAGAAACAAAGCAGTTTTGTGAAAGAGAAAAAAAAAAGGTAAAAATATATACACAGCCGAGGAGAAAAGCAACGTTTTCTTATTTTCTAGTTATGGTTTCTTGCATCAACTTTGCAAGCAAAGCCGAGAACAATCAATCTTGTTCGTGGACACTGTTTTACAGAAATTGCTTTTCTTTGTATTTTCTTCTTTGATACCGAGCAATAGTTTTGTTTTGGGTGTAAGTATTCCAATCGGATTTCAGTGCTAACCGATTAAGACAATGTATATCTGGGCTGTTTTATCCTGGGGACGTTTGGGCCGATTACTGCTAGCACAAATTCCTGGGTAGAGCTGCGAAACGTCTTAAAGAGAGCGACCTAGTCCGCGACTCAACCCAGATTCACTGTCTCAATCCCTCATGTATCATTCTGGGGTGATATATGTATGGTGCATGATAAAGCAAATGCGCATGTGCGTGTGTTGATCATTTGATTATTAAATTATGATGTTAATCCAGTGCTTGAAAAATAATTACAATTTTGAATGAATGCAAATGGCCACTGGATATGTGTAACTCGTGAAGGTAGTGTGCTCTCCGCAGAAGCCCATCATAATATTACTTGCCTCCTGGGCATGAGTGGTTTTTAAACCGCTTTATTATGACTGACCATGGTTTGAGAGAAATAGCTTAGGATTTTCTATCTGGGTTCCTCAGTTCTGTTTCCTGCAATTTCAGTTGCTGTTCAGTTCAATGCCCATTGCCTGCAAAGTTGTGGAAATCTCTTTTATGTTTCACACACACATCTCTGTTTAGATTCTCTCTCTCTCCCTTATTAGAGAAAGCCAAGAAAAAAAAAGGCAAAAACAAAACTGAAGAAAAAAAAAAGAACAGACAAGAATTGCACTTGACCTCAGTTGAGCTTCAGATTCCGATTCTCGTTTTCTGAGCTCTTATTTTCTGGTTCTGGATTTGTTTTGTTTTGTTTTTTATTTTTGGTGTTTTGTACATGAATTGTTTCTTGTGATTGATTTGTATTGGGAAATAGAAGGGAAATTTTGGTGGGAATAAAAAAATTGAAGAGACTTTGTTGAAAGGCTTGAAAGATTAAAGAACTAATGTAAACCAAAGCCAGCTCTTGAGCTTTCAACATATAATTCTTGTAATCTATTGCTAAGCTTTAGTGCTAAATGCCTACATTATCTACCAATTTGAAAATCTATATTATGCTTCTTTCTCCGTATGTTTTGGAATTTCTGAAACATAGTTCTAATTGCAGCTTTCAAAATGATTTTTAAAATTCTCTCATTTGAATTTCTGGAAATCTGCTTAATGCACATTTCTCGTCAGAAGTGATGAGAGAAAAAGAGTCCAAAAGAGAAAAATTAGAGAAGGGGAAACCCAATATATAAAATTGTATAATGGATGCTTTAATCACCTACTGTGTTTTAAATTAAGGTTTCTATAATAGTAAGTATATTTTTAATAAATAATGTAAATTGAAGGCTCATACATGCATGAATGGGTACCTCTGTGTTTTTGTAGAATTGATGTTTTTGAGAAAATATTAGGTGATTATGTTGTATGACTTACTTTGTGTTGTGAATGAGATCATTTGTGTTTGCACACCTATATTTTACGTGTATAATCTCTTTTATAGCATAAATTATTCAAAATCTCTTCAATTTATATATCATAGTTTCTGTGTTTTTTCAATGCTTCTAGAATATAAATGGATATATAGATTATTGAGGTTGATAGCCCAATGTCATATTTTGAAATCTCTTATACTTATCATGTGAGTATTATTTGAGAAACTGTTTTGAATACATTGCTTAAGAATGAATTGGACATGCATACACCGATTTGAATGATTTTGTGTTACAATATGTCGTTCTTGTAAACATGATTTATTTTGGTTGTATCAGTTAGTCTTTTTAAGAATTACAGTGTTGATGTGGAACATTGAGAATGTCTTAAATATATGCATAACTGATATTTGCTTTAATATGAATGATCATGACCCTAGGAACCACAAGAACTATAATCACCAAATTGGAATAACTAGAACGAGCACTAACCTCCCTCAAGAAATAACAATAGTTAGTTCACATGCTATAACTGTGGAAAACAAGGGCACCTTGCCCGGAACTACCGGTTAAAGAGTTATGCTCCAAAAGCGAACCTTACCGAAGACCAACTTGTTACTACGTTATTTGAGATCAACATGTTTGGTGGATGCGAGGGATGGTGGGTAGACATTGTCGTTTTCCGTCATGTCTGATATGATTATGCTATGTTCGAGTTCTATGTACAAGCTGTAAATAAGATAATGTGATGAGTGGTTTCCCAAACCACTATAGCGGCTGAAATTGGTGATGTGAAATTTAAATGTTATGAAATATGGAAGGTTTGAGAACCTAAAACTTTGGGTATAACATTAATAGAAACATATAAATTCATGATTTATATGAATATATTTTTTGTGAAAAACTTCTTTGATATTAAGAAATAGTGGGGGCTTGACCTCCAATAATAAATTGAAAATAGTGGGGGTTCTACCTCTAATATTTTACTCATGTTTTTAAAGTGATTGAAAGTGACAAATACATTTGTTATAATGTTTGAAAACATGTGAATGGCCTGGTATGAGCATTGACATGCTATTGAAAATGTTATAAGGTACCTGAAAAGGACCATGAACCTAGAGTTACATTTTAGAGGTTTTCCGCTGTCTTTGAGGACATAGCGATGTTAATTGGCACACCCTTTCGGATAATTCCAAGGCTACCAAGGGATATATTTCCTTGAGTATGATGATACCACTAGCATCAGCTTGTGAGAAGCAGCTTGATTATGAAGCTTGCTGTTAGATACCCTTTTTAATGGGAGAGACTGATACCAGTTGTCTTGACCATTGTGATAGTACCGCGTCTATTACAAATATTCAAACTGTTATTATAACAGTAAGAGATTGTAGATACCAGTACAATTAGAGAATACCTCTCTTCTGGAGCTGTAAGAATGGATCATATACGAACTGATAATAATTTAGCTGATCCTTTGATAAAATGACTAGAAAAAGAGAAGGTATCCAATACCTAGAAAAGAATGAGACTATTGCCATTAGACAGTCACTTATGATGGTAACCCGACCAAATGACTGGAGATCCCAAGAAATAGGCTCAATGGGTAATAACAAGTCATGAAGTGATGATGAATCATGCTATTATTTTATTTGTGAGTTCCATTATGAGAGCATGATATCCTGAAGCGATAGAAGATGAGTTATTTAACTCTTAATGTAATATATAATCTATGTACAGCGGAGTACCTAGCTACATGAGTACTCTTGATAGACACACCTATGTGAATGTAGAATTGTGGCCGCTTCTTATGAAATTTTAGGCAAAAAATTTCTAGAGCATTCACTATACTGGGATATACGAGCACGGGCCGTAATGCTCGGGCTTTTTGATTACACCCTGAAAGGTTTGTGTGTGTAACGTTGTCAGAGATAGAGTTCACAACTACAAGTACTGTAGTATAATTGTACGGGCCAAATTTGGCCCGAGGGCAAAACCGTCTTTTCGCGTCAAAATCAAATAACAAAAGCCCATTAATATTGGCCCTTAAATACCATATTGGAAAACCCAACCCAAAAGGCCTTATTCCATCGGTACATAACGCTACGAAAATAGAGCCAAATAAATAGACAGCATAAAACACAATTGTTACTAACTATTCCTCTTTTTCTAAACACAAACACATGCAAATATTCTTCCAGCGCTGAAAGTTGAATCCAAGGCACGTTGTGGGTTCCTTTGCCAGAAATGTCAGCATGTTGTAGGGCCGTTGCCAGCTTTTATCACAGCTACAAAGTAATCTCTTTTCAGATCTATAAAAGGGAGATAATTCAGGGTTCAAGGCAGCTTCTCTATGGCTTACTAGCTTCTGTTCTCTGACATAAGTTCTCAGAGAATTCCCTTCTTCAAAACACATATCACCGCCCTCACGGCCACTACAAGAAAGTTAAGGTAATAACAAACCTTACTTTCACATTTTACATATTTACTGCTCATTTCATACTACTAACTTGAGCGTCGGAGTGCCCCCGGCACCCACCACACCGGTGGGTAGTCTGCTCCCGCTCACCCTACCTTTGTCTTGCAGGATCGCTAATGCCCCAACCTACAAATTCTGATTGTGGACCTCGGCCGAATTCCAGCATCCACAATTTGGCGCCCACCGTGGGGCCTTGGCGATTTATAGCAAGCAAAAAAAATTCACAGACTACAGTTCTAACTGTCATTCATGGCTTCAAGCAGCGAGCTGACACCAGATCCAACTGCAGCCCAAATATCTATGCTACAAGAACGATTGCAACTTTGGAGGAGGAGAATTTGACTATGCGAAGCTCCAATACAAACCTTCGAAAGCAGTTGGAATTAATCTCTTCCACCTCTCAACAACGTGATTCTCCGGACAATGCCAAAATGATATAGTTCCATCCAATCTTTTGGAAACATTCAACGATGTGGCAAATGATGATCCTTCTCCAGGCGACCATCCAAGGAATCATACAGTTCTTCCAATTTCCCCAGCCGACCAGGCTCAGCAAGTCGCCTCCAACATGCGCAAAGAAATGTTAGAGTTCAAAGAAGCAATATTGTCCAGTCTACCAGGCGTTAACTACCAATGAGGAAAAGTAGAGCTGGGACCATTTCTGACACACCATTTTTTGAGACTATCACCTCTGTAGAATTACCAAGGAAATTCAGCCCTCCGGATATGAAAATGTATGATGGATCGACTGACCCAGACGACCACATCATCCATTACAAATATAAGATGATGTCAACAGGTCTAACCCCTCGACAGTGGAGGCTGGAATGTGCAGAGGATTTGGGGAACATTGGCGGGACCAGCCCTAACTTGGTTCATCAATCTTCCATATAGATCCGTCGGATCATACCAACATCTGGCAGACAAATTTGTGGAGCATTTCGCGAGTTCTTGCAAGATTGAAAAGACTTCGGACGACCTTTATGCCATCCAACAGAGGAAAGGTGAATCTTTACGAAGCTACGTAGCTCGCTTCAATAAAGAAAGGATAACTGTCCCAGACCTCCATCAACCTACTGCAGTAGAAGCATTCAGGAATGGTTTACTTCTGGAAAGCGGACTTTACAAAAAACTCACTAAATTCCGATGCTACACGATGGATCAAGCCATGGCTCGAGCCCAAATTGAAATAAGGTGGGAAGAAGACAAGAGGAACAAAAAAAAGGAATTCTTCTGGTTTGCAATACAATAGTACTCAAGATACTACTAAACGGCGCAAAGAATTTCCCAACAAAGCACCACGGCCAACAGACAGACAGGATCATCAGAAAGTGAATCAACATTTCAACCGGGACTTCAAGCGTCAACCATTGCCATTCAGGGGACAAGACAAATCTGCTAACAGGGAGAGACTCCCAGACTACAATTTTACTGTTTCCCCAGGGGAACTGGTTTCGGTACTCAAGAAGATGGGAAGCGAAGTAAGGTGGCCCCCACGTTCCAGAGATTATTCAGTCAAGAAAGATACCAGCAAATGGTGTGAGTTTCATCGAGATTATGGCCATACGACAGCAGATTGCGTGGCTTTAAGATTGGAAGTATTGGAACTGTTGAATAAAGGGCACTTGAAGGAATTGCTCACAGAAAAGGGCAAGGCTACGATGGCCAGGAGGAATGACAAAGAAGAAGGCCCCATACCACCACCACCAATCAACAATACTGTAAGTCTTATTTCTGGTGGTTCTGAAGTTAGTGGTATTTCATACTCCGCAGCGAAACGACATGCGAGAATTGCAACAATGGGTCTTTTCCATTCGACTATGTCAATCGAGGAGTCCTGTACAAACCTTGCAATTGAATTTTCAGACGACAGTAATTCCAGCCGAATGAATCCACATCACGATGCGCTGGTAATCTCATTACAAATTGCAAATTTTATGGTCAAAAGAATCTTGGTCGACACAGGTTCGTCAGCAAATATCATCTTCAGAACAACACTTTCCGACATGGGAACCGAGATAGAAAAGATCAACAGGAAATCAACTGTTCTTATCGGGTTCAGCGGCGAACAGAAATTCACCATTGGAGAAATAACTCTTCCAGTCTATGCGGGAGGAATCAATAAGTTGACTTCATTTTTGGTCCTCGATTGTCCCTCAGCCTACAACTTGATCGTTGGCAGACCTTGGATCCACGAGATGAGGGCAGTCTCATCAACTTATCATCAAATACTTAAATTCCCTACGAGATGGGGAGTCCAAGAGATTAAAGGAGACCAATCTGCTTCAAGAAGTTGTTACCAGACGACCTTAAAAGCAAAAAATCAGTCAGCATAGCAATTAATGAAAGGATCTGGTGCGTCATCGCCAGACCTACCGAGTATTGAGGAGCTCGACGAAGTCCAAATTCACCCGCATTTAATGACCATAAAGCACAGATTGGGGCTAATCTTGACCCCAAGCTACGGGCCGACTTAATTGATTTTCTGATAAAACAACATGATTGATTTCGCCTGGTCTCATGAAGATATGACCACCGGAATCGATCCAGAATTAATCACCCATGAACTCCATGCGGACCCAAGTTATCCTCCTGTCATACAGAAAAGAAGAAAGTTCGCCCCAGAAAGAAATCAGATCATTGATGAAGAAGTCCAGAAATTACTACAAAATGGGGCCATTAGGGAGGTCCAATTCCCAGAGTGGCTGGCTAACGTGGTGATAGTACGAAAGAAGAATGGGAAATGGCGAGTCTGCATTGATTTCACAGATTTGAACAAAGCATGCCCCAAAGTCCCATTCCTCATATTGATCATACCTGATTCACCGGCCAGGCCATGAATTGCTAAGTTTCATGGACGCGTATTCAGGCTACAATCAGATCCTCATGCATCCAGGGCGACCAAGAGAAGACAGCCTTTGTCACCAACAGAGGTATTTACTGCTACAAGGTAATGCCATTCGGCCTCAAAAATGCTGGTGCTACTTATCAACGTATGGTGAACAAAATGTTTTCCCAACAAATTGGGAAAACAATGGAGGTCTACATAGACGATATGCTGGTAAAATCATTAGAAGCCAAACAACATCTATCACATTTGGAACAGACATTCGACACAATGAGGAGATATGGCATGAAATTGAATCCTATGAAATGTGCTTTTGGCGTCGCTTCCGGAAAATTTATTGGATACATGGTTACCCGACGATGGATAGAGGCCAATCCAAGTCAGATTAAATCTATACTCGACATCCTTCTCCTACCAATCCTAAAGACGTCATGCGACTAGCAGGAAGAATTGCTGCACTGAATAGATTCATTTCAAAATCAACCGACAAAAGTTTCCTATTCTTCTCCGCCTTGAAGAAAGCCAAGAATTTTGAATGGACTCCAGCCTGCGAGGAAGCATTGAAAGAACTCAAACGGTACTTGTCTTCTCCACCTCTTTTGTCGAAGCCACTCGACAACGAAAGGCTTTTTCTTTATTTAGGAGTTTCGGAGCAGGCAGTAAGTGCGGTCCTGATCAGAGAAGAAGATGGTACTCAACTCCCAGTCTACTATGTAAGTAAAGCACTATTGGATACGGAGTCACGCTACACTCTTATGGAAAAACTGGTACTGGCTTTGATAACGGCAGCAAGAAAGCTACGACCATATTTTCAAGGGCATTCAATCACAGTTTACACTTCTTACCCAATGAGAAGCATTCTCCATAAACCCGAGCTTTCCGGGAGATTGACGAAATGGGCTGTGGAGCTTGGAGAACATGACATTACATACCAACCACGGACTGCGATCAAGGCACAAGCACTTGCAGATTTTGTGGCTGATTTCAGTCCCAGTCTACAGGCACCAGCGGAACAAGAAATCCATTGCATTAGTCCATCAGCCACATGGAAGCTCGCAGTTGACGGATCGAGCAACAAACGTGGATGCGGCTTAGGTATTGTGATTACCACTCCAGAAGGCGATGTGGTGCAACAGGCAATCAAGTGCGACTTCAAAGTTACCAACAATGAAGCCGAATACGAGGCCCTCATAGCCGGCCTAAACTTGGCTCGAGAACTTGGAGCCAAGAAGGTTGAAGTCAAGTCAGATTCCCAATTAATTGTCAATCAATTCCAGGGATCATATCAAGCGAGAGATTCACAGATGGCTTCTTATCTACAAATGGTGAAAGAACTTCAGTCGACTTTTGAACAACTGGCCATTTGTCAAGTCCCCAGAAATGAAAACACGCACGCAGATGCTTTAGCTACGCTGGGTTCGACAATTGAAGGAGAGAAAATCCATTCCATCCCAGTTATTTATTTGCAGTGGCCAGCAATTTGGAAGGGCGAATTCCAGGAAGTTACCACAATTGAATCAGTCGACTCATGGTTGACTCCAATTGTAAAATATTTACGGAGCGACTTGCTACCAGAAGATAAAATGGAAGCGCGAAAGATTCAACGGCTAGCTGCCAGATTTACACTACATGATGGGCAACTTTTAAGAAGGTCACTTTCCGGTCCCTACCTTAAGTGTCTTACTCCAGAGGAAGCCCAATGCGTATTGGCCGAGCTTCATGAAGGCGAATGCGGAAACCATTCAGGCGGAAGAAGCCTAGCATGCCGAGCCCACACGACAGGATATTATTGGCCGTCTATGCGTGCTGATTCGGTCGATTTCACTCGTAGGTGCGAGAAATGTCAAAGATTTGCCCCCATCTCACATTTACCACCAGAGAAGCTCAGGCCGATACTGTCACCTTGGCCTTTCATGAAGTGGGGGATGGACATCGTTGGAAAGCTCCCTATAGCACCGGGACAACGAGTCTACATGCTTGCCCTTACAGATTACTATACCAAATGGATCGAAGCTGAGGCTTTCGCCAAAATACGAGACAGAGAAGTGCAAAACTTCATTTGGAAGAACATCATTTGTCGTTTCGGATTGCCAAAGAAATTGTAACCGATAATGGGTCTCAATTCATAAGCTACCGTTTCCATTTATCCGTTTCCAGATTCTGTAAGAATGGGGAATCAAATTAAACTTCTCAACCCCACGATTTCCTCAAGCCAATGGTCAAGCTGAATCGTCCAACAAAACAATCATGAACATAATGAAGAAGAGATTGGAGAAATCAAAAGGAGCATGGGCAGACGAACTTCCAGGAGTTCTATGGTCGTACAGAACTACAGCCCGTTCGTCGACTGGGCAGACCTCGTTCTCTCTTGCATTTGGGTGCGAAGCTGTAGTCCCAGCCGAAGGAATTGTTCCTACTCCGCGTTACCAATGGCTTGAAGAAGATACCAATCGACAGCTCTTGAATTACAGCCTTGATACAATTGATGAATTAAGGGAACAGGCCTCCATTCGACTTGCAGCTCATCAACAAAAAATGGCCAAATATTTCAACAAAAATGTCAGGTGCAGGTCATTTAAAGAAGGAGACTGGGTTCTACGCAAAGTTTTTCAGAATACCAAAGAAGTCAAAGATGGGAAACTAGGACCAAATTGGGAGGGCCCATACGTCATTACAAAGATCATTGGCCAAGGTGCCTATAAGCTGGAAACAAAAGAAGGAAGACCCAATACAAAATAGCTGGAATGCAATTCATCTCAAACTATTTTACCGGTAATTATTATTTTTCTTTGTCGTAGCCCATACGGCCAGTAAATTGTTGGATAATAAAGATTATTGTGTGAAGAATAATTTAGTGTTCCGAGGTCCATACGACTAGAGAAAACTGAAAAGACTTTGACTTCAACCAAAAAGATACATTTTTTTCATTAAACTTTTGAAGTTTTGCATTACAAAAAACAAAATAAAAGTTACGACTGCATATTTCATTCTACGAGCCTTTCGGTCGCCTGGACTTCAGGATCAAGCTGAACATCCGCTGGTGGAACTTCAGCAGTCTGGCTGGGAACAAGAGGGATAATTTCAGTCGATACAGGAACAACTTCCGTTTCAGCCTGTTTCTCCGTTATGGCCATTTCTTCTTCGGCTTCTCCAATAGCCATTTGTTTTTCTTCGACAGTCTCTTTCGAGAATACCTCTTCTCCATCTTCTTCTTCTTCACACCCTCACTTGTAAGGGAGACCCAGCAGCTAACCTCTCATATTCTCGAATCCTTTCTTTCTTCGGTTCTTCTCAAGCGACATTTTGACCAGCTAAATATTCTTCCATTAGACTGCTCTCTCTCTTTCATCATTGATTCAAAGGCAACCAATTCAAGTTGCTCAAGCAATTCGGCCTTTTCCTTCCTCAACTCCCACACTTTCTTTGAACGCTTCATTGGTAGCCTCAGACACTTCTTTCTCCAATTTCAGTGTCGCTTGAGTCTCTTTCAGTTCCTTTTCGACCTTTCTTAACTTCCTTTCGGTAGCGTCAAAACTTGCCTTCAGTTCACCGAAATCTCTTCTGACTGTTGTATTGGCTTTCTCTAAATCCCTCATCCTCCTTTGGCTCAATTCAGCATACTGTTGCATGAAGAGGCCACATTCCATAACCTGAAACAAATTTCACTTAGTACATTCCATACGACTTCTACAATGGATATACATGTTTGCAAAGATAGATAAATACCTGATAACTTAGGGCCGCAATCTTCTTGCTTGTTTCGGTTGGACCCAACTCAATCAGCCGTTGCTCGTCTTCTTCCAGCAGCAGACGTTTGATAAATTTAGAAAGGCTGGAAGGATCCGAAATTGCTGTAGACCCATGGGAATCCTCACTACAACGCCTTCTGCGTCTTCCTCCACTTCAACTACGGCCTTCCTCTTCTTTGAGGCAGAGACCCTCTCATCGCTGAGTCATTGGTTCAGGAACACTAACCGGAACGACTTCAGCTGGTTTGGTGATTTCCAAATCTGCGACTCCAGGCTCCTTCTCTTTAACTTTCTTAGCCTTCCTCCGGCTCCTCATTTCATCGAGTTTTGGCACTTTAAATGGACCCGACATCATCTCAGCTGCGCATAAAAATTCTTCAGGAGTCAGCGATGTTAGAAATATCAGCCTTCCGAATGTAACCTCAATCGCCCAAGTGCATAAAATCACGGCCAAAATATGCTTACTCAAAGCCAAGGGGGTACCTTCAGAATAAATCACTTCTTTCCACAGCGGAGTTAACCTCAGTCTCCCCTCCTCTAAAGCCGCTTTCCAATTCCTCTTCGAATCAGGCAAACCAAGGATATGATTCGTGTTTGCGATGGCTCGATGAGTAGTATCAAACGTTCTATTCAGCTGAAGACCTGAAAGAAGAAGAGATGAATATTTACAATCATACAAATTACAAATTTAGAGTATTAAAGGGTGAAGATATACTCACTCGACGAGTTCCAATGTTCTGGTATTTCTCCACTCCCATTCGACCCAAACATACTCTCTCCTCTCACGAAGAAATAACTTTTTTGCCAATCACCCATATCATTTGTTGTAAGACCCAATACCAAATGTTCCCTCTTTTGGCGAAGATACAGGTGATATCTCCCTTTTTCTCTCAGGTGTTCTTTCATATAGTAAGTATACAATAATTCTCGCACGCCGAACACGATCCCCAATTCAAACGACATACACTCAATCGACAGTAGAATCCTCCAAGTGTTTGGCATTAGTTGAGAAGGAGCCAGCTGGTAATGATTCAAGACTTCCCATACTAACTTTGGAATGGGGAATCTAAATCCATCAACAAATGGGCGTTCGTAAAACCCAATCCACCCAGGAATTTTGTAATCTATCCTTTCAGTCGGCGACGCTAGCCTAACTTCAATTGATGGAGGAAATCTATATTTCAATTTCATTTCTCTCATTGATCTTTCAGTCACTCGACTAGCTGGATTCTTGGTTAAAATGTTTGTTGGTTCACTCGTACTTGGAATCTCACTCGACTCCTCAATGGTAGGTAATGATCTGAGTGGTGTAGCTTCGGTGGGTATTCCTAACGGTGGTTTAGCTATAGTTACGACTCCAGCCTCAATAAAATCTTCATGCGACCAATCCCTATTAGTTTCTTCATCACTTGAATCATTCATAGGTTGTTCAATATACTTGTCAATTTGAGCACCTAAACTACCCAACGAATCCTCACTCGACATTTTCCAATCAACACACAAATTTCCTAAAATTTCTACCCTTTGAAGATCTAAACCCGTCTCAATCGTAAACAAAATCCAAAAGTTTCACAATGTTTGTCAAGATCAAATAACTTATTTCACTAAGAACAATTTGAATCTACACTAGAGAACATTTGAAGATATTGAAGAATACGAAGAAAGATATAAAGGGTACCTTGAAGATTGAGAGCTCTCCAATACTCAAATCGCCAATCGAGAGGATTTCTTGTGAGGAACAAATGACTCTCAAAAGCCATTCTTATACACCTCATTTTGGCGCCTCAAATTCCCTCCAAAAGTTACCTCGAAAATCCCACTAGGGTTTTGATAAATGAATTTGGGCTCCAAACATCCACAAGCCCAACTTCCTTCTAATCTTCCAAGGATAATATCACTGTGAAGACAACTCTGGCGATTGGATGACATCTGTCAATGGAATCACTTCCTCCAGAATAGAACCTAAACGTCTTGTTTCAATCTACAAAGGTTCGATGGATTTCAATCAACAAATTCTACATGAAGACTGCAGGCAAGTCGACGTTAGTATATCAATCTCTGTAAGTTCCTTTCAGTCGACTAGCGTCTATGAGGCAATTTCAGGTACACTCAAATCAACAGGCATGAAAATGCTTCATATAATTACTTCAGTCAACAACATCTATTAAATGTCTATAGGTTTGTTCCATTCGACATATTAAGATTATTTCAGTCGACATACCTATATGGGACCTTATATACATTCTATCTATTCATGAAATAATTTTAATCCAGTCGACATGCATAATGATTCGTATAATCACTTCAATCGACAGACATGCATGAAGTCATCGCAGTTTATTTCAACGATATTATGTACTAAGTGTTTACAGGTTTACTTCAATCGACATTCTTATTGAGGATCATGAAGTTTACCATTGCATGATTTTTCATTCGACTGCATGCATGAAGTGAAATGATTACAGGTCATTAAACTCAACGAGACATGTTTCAGATGTGTTCATGACATGAGAACAAGATAATGATACATGATTACTCCAGACTACGTGCTTGAGAGAATGTTTCATGATGTAATTTCAGTTGACAGGAACAATCCAGTGGATAGCATGATAAATTCATGCACTTATCTCAGTCGACAATATCAGGATTCAATACAGCCACACGGAGCCTCAAGTAAAAAAAAAATCCAATCGACATTCGCACAAGAACCTTATTTATGGAGTTTTGTATAGATTTTCTTGTCAAATTTGCAGGTATGTTCCAATCGACATTTGACAAATGAGTATTCAATATGATGAGAAAATCCCAGTCGACGTACGGTAGAGAGGACTTGGCAAAGACATCCCACTCAACACTACATTAGGACTTGATGCAAAGATATTCCAGTCGACATGTGTGTATGAAGACTTTGCAGTGACATTCCAGTCGACACTACACTATATGGAGACTTGGTGTAAAGACATTCCACTAGACACTATATTGGGACTTGGCGTGTGCATCCCAATCGACATTACCTGGTATGGCTTGCACTTTTTAGATATCCCAGTCGACATTAGTAAGGCATGAGACTTGTTAGGTATGTCTCACTCGACAATTAGTGCATTGTTTGGCACTAGTTATTTTTGTCCCAATCGACATCTACATGAGCGTAGCTTGGGACTTGTTGTGAATCTTATGCATGTATAGCTTGATGTTTGATGTCTTTCCCAATCGACATCTACATGAGTGTAGCTTGGGATTTATTGTGGATTTATGCGTATATAGCTTGATGTTTGATCTTTCCCAATCGACATCTACATGAGTGTAGCTTGGGATTTATTGTGGATTTGATAGCTTGATGTTTGGTGTTTGTCCCAATCGACATCTACATGAGCGTAGCTTGGGACTTGTTGTGGATCTTATGCATGTATAGCTTGATGTTTGATGTCCGTCCCAATCGACATCTACATGAGTGTAGCTTGGAACTTGTGGATCTTATGCGGGGATGGCTTGATGCCTGGTATTTGTCTCATTCGACAGCCACATGTGTAGCTCGGGGAATAAAGAAAAACCCAGTCGACACACCTTATTGACTTGAGACTTGATGTTCACCCCAGTCTACATCTACACGCCTATATCTTGGAACTTGTTGATGAACTCATTCGACAATATACCCATTATCCTGACCTTCATCTGGTTCAGTTGACTGGGAACATTCCCCATTGGCTCATATAGAGTCAAGCTGAAGACCTGGCCTTCATCTGGTCCAGATGACATTGCAGACTCCCCTGGTCCTTTGACCCGTAGTATGGGGATTATCCTGACCTTCATCTGGTTCAGTCGACTGGGAACAATCCCCATGATTCATATGGAGTCGAGTTCAAGACCTGGCCTTCATCTGGTCCACACGACATTGTAGACTCCCCTGGTCCTTTGACCCGTAGTATGGGGATTATCCTGACCTTCATCTGGTTCAGTCGACTGGGAATATTCCCCATTGGCTCATGTAGAGTCAAGTTCAAGACCTGGCCTTCATCTGGTCCACACGACATTGTAGACTCCCCTGGTCCTTTGACCCGTAGTATGGGATTATCCTGACCTTCATCTGGTTCAGTCGACTGGGAATATTCCCCATTGGCTCATGTAGAATCAAGCTGAAGACCTGGCCTTCATCTGGTCTAGATGACATTGCAGACTCCCCTGGTCTTTTGACCCGTAGTATGAGGATTGTCCTGACCTTCTGATAAGTGTGGTTTTCCCACTTATTTATGGCATTCTGAGCTTTTATTTTGTGATAATTCTCGATATAATATCTTTTATACTTTATTTTATGTTTAATGTAGGAGCATAAAATGATCGGGGAATATTGCACGTATTTTGGGAAGTTCCGGGAACACAGGACGAGTACAGGGGCTTAGCGCCATGGCCCACAAACCCATACAAATTCCAGGGGAATAGGCGCCACGACGCCCATTATTAGCAAAGGCGCCAAGGCGCCATTACCATTATTATAAATGGCGCCAGGCCGCCATCATGATTATTATTAAGGGCGCCTTGGCGCCTCAACATCAAGTAAACTGGCGCCACGGCTCAGTTGAATTAAATGTAAAGGCGCGCCGCCCGCCTTCCAAAACCCACAAGCCATACAATTTCCAAGGGAATAAGAGCCGCGGCGCCTTCACAAGATGCAATCTTCATACATTTTACCGAGGTTTTGGCGCCGCGGCGCTGCGGAGAAGAGAAGCACGCGTTTTCAGATTTAATTTTTAGGGTTTTTAATAATCCTAATGCTACCCAAAGACTCCCAGCACCCAGTATAAATATAACAGTTTATCCAACAATAAAAGAGGAGCTAATACAGAGCACAAAAACAGAACACATATTTTTAGAGATCCAAGGAGAGGATGAAGAGCGACAAGAAGAGACAAAGGCTGTAATATCCGAGAGGAAGAGATTCAATTCGGGTTTTATCTTCTTATTTCTTTCTTAAACTCTAATGATTTCCATTAATTTGTGTGGCTTGATTATTTATTGTTTTATCGTTTGTCATGAATTTACTCCTAAATTTTGGAGACGATTGTAATTAACGCTTGAACCTGTATTTTGTTTATCAGTTTTGTAATGAAGTTTTATTAATTATTTATATTCTTTTGAGTTTATGCTTCTTGATTGCTGGCCACAATTGAGATGATGAATGTTTAGAATCTATCACTCGAGAGGGGATTTTGAATAGATCTAGAGAATTAACTAGGATTTTATAGAGTTCGAGAGAATCTGTAGTCCTTTGAAGTCGTTAATATAGAATCACAAAGCGTAATGAGTTGTTAACTATTGGATTTTTATAGAGAATTATCGAAGTCTATAGTTGATGATCTTTTCACTCGGCACTCGAGAGAGGGAAAAGGGGGTGAATATTTTAGGATCTTGACTTATAAATAATATAACAGAACAATTGTAATTGGCATAACAAATACATATGTGACAGTTAGGTGAAATCAGGATCAGAGTCTCTATCGTATTAGTTCCTCCTATTTAAATATTTGTATATTTTATTATAATATTAAAATCTTTATTATTTGTTTCTAAATAAAGTTAGGATTATCATTGTAGTACTTAGTGCGAGTTAACGCAATCCCTGTGGGTTCGACACTCTTTCACTGATTTATACTAAAACTTGACACCGTACACTTGCGGTATCGATAAAAAATATCACAATAAGTTTTTGGCGCCGTTGCCGGGGATTGTTTGTTTAATTCACATTAATACTACTACCAAGTAATTTTAGCTTTAATTTTGATTTTTATTTTGTATTTAATTTATTTTCTATATTTTTGTCTTCAACTTTATTTTATTTTGTATTTAATTTGTATTTTTTTTTATTTGGTTATTGATTTTTATTTTCTTTGGTGCTTCAGTGAATGCGAAAAGCCACAAGTCTCAATTCGCTCCTATTTGATCCTGAATAGAAAGAACTGCGAGGAGACTAAGAAAAGAAAGGAAAATTGAAAAAGAAGCAATGGCAGCTGAAAACATAGAGAACAACCCACGCCATGTGGGCAATCAGAGATCACTTCAAACCGTCCTTGATGATATATGCTCTGGGATTGCCCATCAACCAATCAACGCCAACAGTTTGAGTTAAAACCTGCATTGATCAACATGGTACAAAGGAATCAGTTTGGGGGTTCAGCTGTAGAGGATCCCAACTTGCACTTAAGGATGTTCATGGAGATCGCATATACCATAAAAGTAAATGGCGTGAGTAAAGAGACTATCAGGCTACGCTTATTTTCATTCTCTTTACGGGATAAAGCGTGGGATTGGCTGCAATCAATACAGACAGGGAGTATCATGACATGGCAGGATATGGCCACAAAATTTATTGAGAGATTCTTTCCACCAGCTAAATCAGCTCAACTGAGGGCAGAAATCAGTGTATTTAAGCAGCTGGAAACTGAGACTTTGTATGAAGCATGAGAGCGCTTTAAGGATTTACTACGAAGATGCCCACATCATGATTATGCAGATTGGGTCCAGATTCAGTTGTTCTATAATGGGTTGAATGGTCCGAATAGGACTGTGGTTGATGCAGCAGCTGGGGGAGCTCTATTCAGGAAATCAGCTGAGGAAGCGCACAATTTATTGGAAGAAATGGCCATTAACCATTATCAATGGCCAAGTGAACGCGCTACTGTAACCAAAGTGGCTGGGATTTATGAAGTAGACCCTCTTGTGGCACTTACAGCTCAGATTTCCACCTTGGCCACTCAAGTAGCAGCCTTGACAAAACCACGAGTATCATCTATTGAATCAGCGGCAGCTACAAATATGCAGTTAATGGAAGGAAACCAGAACATTGAACAAGTCCAATATGTGAACAATCGGAACTTCAACAGCTATAGAGGTAATCTTATGCCTAACCGTTATCATCCAAACCTGTCATATGCTAATACAGAGAATACCTTGCAACCTTCTTCTGGTTTTGACTATAAAAAGGATAAGCATAAATCTTCCTTAGAAGATTTCGTGAGCACGTTTGCTGCTAGTACTTCAGCGAGATTTGAGAAGACTGAGTCAAGGCTAAACAATATTGAGATACACATGGAAAATATGGAGGCTACAATGAAGTCTTTAGAAACACAAATTGGGCAGATTGCATCCTCCATAACCAAGCAGCAGTAGGGGGATTTAAATAAACTGTCACAGCCGCCAAGCTATCTTTTTCATGTCAAAGCAGTCAGTGGATACAAAAGAAGAAGCTACCATGACCACCATTGGGGTGGTTGCGTCTGGCTGAAGACGTTAAACTTAGCGCTAGCGGGGAGGCAACCCTTGCATTTTTTTATTATTATTTTCTTTACTTTTTATTTTATTTTATTTTATTTTATTGTGTGCTATTTATTTATTTGCATGTTATTTATGCAGGTAGCATGAGACACACAACGCCCGCGCAACCAAATTCCAACCAGCAAGAGTCTGATCAACTCCATGCACGGTAGTGTTGTTCCTCACTCTTGCTCTTGATATTTATCTTACATTGAGGACAATGTAAATTTAAGTTTGGGGGTGTGCATGTTGTTTACTTGCTATTTAGTTGTTTAATTTTATTGAAAAAAAAAAATTGTTTTAGTCTTTGATAGTAAAGCATAAATATTGTGATAATATTGTTTGTTTATGGTGAAATTTTAGAAACGATAAGTGCCTAATTTACTTTTATCTGATGCCTTGAATAATTGATCTATGTTAGACTCGTAAGCACTTAAAAATAGGTTTTTAGCAGTAAAACTTAAGTAGTTGACAGGTGGTCATTTGAAGAAATTGCATGTCGATGAATGACCGTTGCTTAGATATCTATCTTGATTTGCTAGTGTTATGAAGTATGGTATAGTTAAAAAAGAAAAGAAAAATGTCTCTAAAGAAAGAAAATAAACCACCTATAACCGATAAGCGTGAAGCTACCCATGGGCGAGTATTAGGACCACCATGAGGAGAAATGCTACCTTAAAGGGTAGGTGAGTTGAAGAAAAAAAAGTGCAAAATGAGAAAAGAAAAAAGAGACAAGAAAATAAAAGAAAAACCATACCATACCGAACAAATAAGACAATTACAGAGCATAATTGAGATATCTAGGTTGGTTTGACCCATCGATTCTAATTTTTAAACGAAATCATTGAGTTGGCTTACTTAAGATCAAAGCTGTGAATGAACCTTTACACACACACACCGTGAGTCTAGCTTAGATAATTTATTCGAGAATTGGATTCGAGTTGCAATTGCGTACTTTGAAAATTCTTTGATTTCATTTATAAGCTTTCTTTGAGGATATATTTATGCGTACTATCGAGACTATGTTTTTTGTTATTTTTTAATTTTTTATTTTTGCATGATGTGTGTGAATGACGTTTGTGGGTGTCGTCGCTGTAAGCCCTCACGAGACTATAACTCGTCCACTAGGGCCGCCTAGGGGTTTAAAGGCTTGTTTTGCATATGCTAAATGCAATCGTGATCCCTACGAAAGTGGCTTAGTTAATTTAGTATTTTTAATTATTTATTTGAATTTATTTTTTATTTTATCTTTTGCTCGGACTAGCAAAACCTTAAGTTTGGGGTGTTTGATAAGTGTGGTTTATACCCACTTATTATGGCATTCTCAGCTTATTATTTGTGTATAATTCGAGATATTAAATATCTTTTATAGTTTATTTAATGTTTATTTGTAGGAGCATTAAAATATGGATCGGGGAATAATTGCACGTATTTTGGGAAGTTCCGGGAACACAGGACGAGTACAAGGGCTTAGGAACCATGGCCCCACAAACCCATACAAATTCCAGGGGAATAGGCGCCACGGCGCCCATTATTAGCAAAGGCGCCAAGGCGCCATTACCATTATTATAAATGGCGCCAAGGCGCCATCATGATTATTATTAAGGGCGCCTTGGCGCCTCAACATCAAAGTAAACTGGCGCCACGACGCCAGTTGAATTAAATGTAAAGGCGCCGCAGCGCCTTCCAAAACCCACAAGCCATACAATTTCCAGGGGAATAAGAGCCGCGGCGCCTTCACAAGATGCAATCTTCATACATTTTACCGAGGTTTTGGCGCCGCGGCGCTGCGGAGAAGAGAAGTACGCGTATTTCATGATTTAATTTTTAGGGTTTTTAATAATCCTAATGCTACCCAAAGACTCCCAGCACCCAGTATAAATATAACAGTTTATCCAACAATAAAAGAGGAGGCTAATACAGCACAAAACACAGAACACATTTTTAGAGATCCAAGGAGAGGATTGAAGAGCGACAAAAAGAGACAAAGGCTGTAATATCCGTAGAGGAAAGAGATTCAATTCGGGTTTTATCTTCTTATTTCTTTCTTAAAACTCTAATGATTTCCATTAAATTTGTGGCTTGATTATTTATTGTTTTATCTTTTGTCATGAATTTACTCCTAAATTTGGAGAACGATTGTAATTAACGCTTGAACTTTTATTTTGTTTATCAGTTTTGTAATGAAGTTTTATTAATTATTTATATTCTTTTGAGTTTATGCTTCTTGATTGCTGGCCACAATTTGAGATGATGAATGTTTAGAAATCTATCACTCGAGAGAGGGGATTTTGAATAGATCTAGAGAATATAACCTAGGATTTTATAGAGTTCGAGAGAATCTGTAGTCCTTTGAAGTCGTTAATATAGAATCACAAAGCGTAATGAGTTGTTAACTATTGGATTTTTATAGAGATATCGAAGTCTATAGGTGATGATCTTTTCACTCGGCACTCGAGAGAGGGAGTGAATATTTTAGGATCTTGACTTATAAATAATATAACAGAACAATGGTAATTGGCATAACAAATACATATGTGACAGTTAGGTGAAATCAGGATCCAGAGTCTCTATCGTATTAGTTCCTCCTATTTAAATATTTGTATATTTTTTTAATTATTAAAATCTTTATTATTTGTTTTCTAAATAGTTAGGATTATCAATTGTAGTACTTAGTGCGAGTTAACGCAATCCCTGTGGGTTCGACACTCTTTCACTGACTGATTTTACTAACTTGACACCGTACACTTGCGGTACGATAAAAAAAATCACAACACCTTCATCTGGTTCAGTCGACTGGGAACAATCCCCATGATTCATATGGAGTCAAGTTCAAGACCTGCCTTCATCTGGTCCACACGACATTAAGACTCTGGTCTTTGAACCTGTAGTACGGGGATTACTTCAAACGGTTCAGAATTAGTTTACGTACCAAAATCAAATCAAATCCGAGATAATACATTCGATATTTTACTCTCTAAATCAAAAACTTTTTGACTTAAAGAGTAGGGACAAACTGTACGGGCCAAATTTGGCCCGAGGGCAAAACCGTCTTTTTCGCGTCAAAATCAAATAACAAAAGCCCATTAATATTGGCCCTTAAATACCATATTGGAAAACCCAACCCAAAAGGCCTTATTCCATCGGTACATAACGCTACGAAAATAGAGCCAAATAATAGACAGCATAAAACACAATTGTTACTAACTATTCCTCTTTTTCTAAACACAAACACATGCAAATATTCTTCCAGCGCTGAAAGTTGAATCCAAGGCACGTTGTGGGTTCATTTGCCAGAAATGTCAGCATGTTTTAGGGCCGTTGCCAGCTTTTATCACAGCTACAAAGTAATCTCTTTTCAGACCTATAAAAGGGAAGATAATTCAGGGTTCAAGACAGGCTTCTCTATGGCTTACTAGCTTCTCTGTTCTCTGACATAAGTTCTTAGAGAATTCCCTTCTTCAAAACACATATCACCGCCCTCACGGCCACTACAAGAAAGTTAAGGTAATAACAAACCTTACTTTCACATTTTACATATTTACTGCTCATTTCATACTACTGACTTGAGCGTCGGAGTGCCCCCGGCACCCACCACACCGGTGGGTAGTCTGCTCCTGCTCACCCTACCTTTGTCTTGCAGGATCGCTAATGCCCCCAACCTATAAATTCTGATTGTGGACCTCGGCCGAATTCCAGCATCCACAATAATCTGAATCGTCAACACTATGTAAAGGTTCAAGTCGAAAGACACATTTACTTATGCACGACCTATTTTATATTGTTCGATGGAAATTTTTTATTAAAATTCAAGTGGGGGATTGTTGTAAATGTGAATTTCAATAAAAAAAAAAAAAGGGAGTTGCATGTTTTGAAATTTAAATAGTTGTTACAAAGTTTTAATCGGAGAAGTTAAAAAAAAATTAATTGGGTGTGTATATATATATTTTTGGCGAAAGATTAGTTTAAAGATATATATTTATATATATATATATATTTTGTAACACATTTAAAAAAAAAATGTAACAGTGTTCCATTTAATTTCTCATAACATTTTTTCAATTGGTTCAAATCTGTAACAGTTGAAACACGTTTTGATTTCTAATGAGCAATGTTTAATAAAATATTTTAAGCACAAAACGTAAAAGAAATTAAGTGGACAACGTTTTAATTATTTAATTATGGACAGTTATTGTTGACAGAATAAATTCTAGTCACCCTGGAACGAAATCGCCCTAAACGAAGGGAGGAACGAAGGGAGGAAGGACGATGGAGTGAAGAGCGACGAAGAGTCGAGACGACCGAAGTAGCGGTCAGGACGAAAATGCATGATGCAGTTGCTTCCTCAATCGCAGCAGTTGGATGGTTTTCCCTCCACAACCGAGCAGTTGAGACACGCAGCTCAACAGTTACAAGGCACGATCCAGCAACTGCAAGGAGATACTAGGATCGTCCAAGCCGTTTACAAGTTTCACTATAAAAGCTCAACCCATAACCGAGCAGTTGAGACACGCAGCTCAATGGTTACAGGCACGACCCAGCAACTGCAGGGAGATACTGGGACCCCCCAAGTTGTTTACGAGTTTCACTATAAAAGCTCAACCCACGATCAAGCAGTTGAGACGCACAGCCCAACAGTTGAAGGCACGATCCGGCAGCTGCAGGGAAATACTGAGACCGCTCAAGCAGTTTACAATTTTCACTATAAAAGATCACTCGGACAGAGAGAAGAAGCCCGATCAAATGAAGACTCAAACGAGCATTTTTTTTTATCTTTTAGTTTATATAACTTTTAGGACTGTAATTTGTATGCTTGCGCCCCTTGGAGGCTTATTCACTTAATCAAACACACATTGTTGGGACTTTGTCTCAGGAGGTTTGAACCTTACACGTTTCTCTTTCTTCTTCGCGCACAAATATCGCGCAAACAGTTTTTGGCGACCACAGTAGGAGAATTGGTATAAATAGTGGAGATGCCTCCGAAAAGAAACGCTCAAACTGGCTCGAGCACGGAGGAAGGAGGATTGGAGCAAACCAACCAGCCCCACGTTCCAGCCGTAGTCGGTCATTTCGAGGGTCTTGCAGACGCTAGTCGATACGAACCTATGAGGGAGCTCGGCCCTAACGCGGTACACGCGTTGTTCGGTGAATTCACGCAGGATGTTGTCGAACAGGTTTGGCTTCAAAATTCGCATGTCATAGATAAATTCATATCAACTAGCAACTCACATTACGAAAACATGGCCAAACACCTAAGCTCGTTAAATGAATTAATGGCCAAATGTGTGAACGGTGGGACGGCGCTGCCGTGGAACACGCCCCTCCTTGCACCGAGCAGTCAGGAAGCTGGTCCTAGTAGTTCCTTCCTGCGCAAGGGACCAACATCCATACGGTTCTCAGGGGAGGAATAAGTCATGGGGGCAATGGCCCACAATTAGGGCCAAATATGCACCAAGGGCCAAGCATAGCACAACATGAAGTGGTGTTGCCTCAAGGCATCCAGGCTTCTCAGGGGAAGAATCACGATTATGTCCCACTTTTGAGAGGCCGCAGCCGCCGCCCATAGCCGTGCCATTTAATGGCAACGATATATTAAGGGAACAAATGACCGAGATCCTTCAAGACCAATTCGGTCTAGGCATAAGGCCAATTCGGCCAAGATATCGGAAGCCGTATCCTGATTGGATCGATGTGGCTTATCCGTGGCCTCGAAACTACAAAATACCATACTTTTCCCTATTTACGGGTCTGGGGAGGTTTCTACCTTGGAACACATAGGGCAATTTACCCTACAGTGTGGGGAAGTCAATGATTTCCACAAATTGAGGTTATTTCACGGCTCATTGTCAGGAGTAGCTTTCTCCTGGTATGTCAGTCTGCTGGCCAATTCGGTAGAAAGTTGGCAGCAAATGGAACAATTGTTCCATGCATAATTTTACAAGGCCGAATCTGAAGTAGCCTTGGCCGATTTGGCAAACCTAAGACAATTGCCAGGAGAGTGGGCCGAGACATTTTTGCAACGGTTTAAGGTAGCCCGAGGCCGATGTTACGTACCTCTGCCCGAAAAGGAATTTGTGAGAATCGCTCAAGGTTGCCTTAATCTCGATCTAAAAAAGAAATTTCAGGATCGCAAATTTTGGGACCTTCCCCAACTCACCACTAGTGTGGTGCGTTATGAGCGATTATTACGAGAAGAGGAGCAAATAAAAAATTCGAGTAAAGGGACATACTATAGAAATATTGATTATGAGATGGGCGAAGTAGACGTCGAATCGGCCGACTTATGTTTGGCCGAATTGGTTAAGGGGAAGCCTTGCATTTGTAAGACGTGGGCGTAGCCCCAAGCCAATGAAAATAACGATAAAAAGAGTAGGAACTTCTCTTTTGATATCACTAAAGTGGATGCCATATTTGACCAGTTGTATAAAGATAAACAAATTAGTTTGAGCGATCGACATACGTTGCCAACAACCGAACAAATCGGTAGTAAAAAATATTGTAAGTGGCACAATGCATGGTCTCATACAACTAATAATTGTCTTGTTTTTCGAAATGTTTTACATGATGCCATAGAATCTGGACGAATTACGTTCGAGAAAAAGATGGCAGTGGATAACAACCCTTTTCCAAAATCGGTGGAATTGAACATGATCAATCCAGACCTTGCCAAGATGAATCTGCCGAAGGTCAAATTAGTTCTAGACGAAGGACAACACCATCATCGTCCAAGCGCTCTAGAGAGGATTAGGGCACTTTCAGAGCACGGAGAACGACCGAATGTTTGTATTTGATGAAAGAACAAAATAGATGGATGAGAGAGTTAGAAGAGACTTGTGAAAAGCCCGTTAAGAAAGAGTCAGCAGCATGGAAGCCACAGACTTTCGCCCCAAGATTCTATGGGAAAAATTCAATTTTCGTCCAAAATGTAAGAACGTTTAGGCCGAAAATTCATCGGCCCAATATATGGCATTCATACCGAGGGGCACTGTCAGGACATCGTCCAGGCATGAATTATTCCCCCGTGGATGAAATGATGAGGACGCAGTTAAGGCGACATCAAAGAAACTATGGCCGGATGATGCGCCAACAAGGCGAAGCAAAGGCCACCACGGGCCGTAGCCCTAACATCATGGAGAAATCAGAAGACAGCAAAAAAGCAGTGACGAGCGGCGATGAACGCACCAAGTTTGACAGGAAAAAGCGGGATGAAACAGACGACGAAGAACCTTCTTTCGTCATTCAGTTCGGTAGTATGCCACCGGTTGTGGCCAACCATTACTTGTTGCCCGTGAAATTCAAGGGGGATAACAGCGGAGACGCTGGAACAAGTGAAGACGTCTATGAGGGCAACGAAACTGAATTTGCAGCGCTCTCAATAACAGATAGGGAGGCTTCGGATGAGGAAATGACCGACATAGAAGAAGAGATAGACATCAAAACCGAAGCAAGGAAAAAGTGAATTTCACAAAATCAGTTTCTCAAAGAATTATATGAGGCCGGCAATCCTGCAGTCGGAACGTTGGTAGAAGATTTGGGACGATATCCATTCCTCATTTTGTATGGGACACCTAAGGTAAAACGGACCATCACTAGAGCCGAAAAACTGAGATTGGCCGTCAATAACGTCTCTCAAGGTGCACCAGCCACGTTGCTACCATCTGGATGAGACATAGAAGAGAAATCGCCTCAAGCTAACAATGAGGGTAATCAAGCAATAGAGATAGGTCTGTCAGGGAATGTGATATTCCAAAAGCCACCACCATAAATGACAAAGCATCTGCGGCCGCTGTACGTGAAAGCAAAGGCTAATGGGATACCTATCACCAAAGTGTTGATTGATAACGGGGCGGCCATTAATGCAATACCAGTTAGGATGCTAGGACGCTTGGCAAAGTCAGAAGAAGACCTCCTCCCTACGGAAGTGGTTCTTACCGGCTTTAATGGAGGGGCAATGACGGCCAAAGGGGTTATTCCTTTGGACTTGCAAGTGGGAAGTATTACGAAAATAGTAGTATTTTATGTCATAGATGGGCCGATGACATACAATATGCTCTTAGGACGAGACTGGATACACGGCAGCCGATGCATTCCTTCGTCCCTTCATCAATGCTTAGTTTTCTGGAACCAGAGGGATGAGTTGGAGATAGTGCATACCGACAACAAGTCTTTCACTGCAGAGACAAATTCGGCCTAGTACTTCATATACGAAGGGAATTAAGAGCCGACCAGAGTTCTAAATGAAGGGGAAAACCCGACCATTGTGGTTCAAAATGACGAGTCGTACCCCGCGGGACTGCTGAATGATTTGTTCGCACAGACGAGACCAACCACAGTGGTTTTTGGAGAGCCAACACACAACAATTTAAATGAAGAACAAGCAGGATAAGGATCAAGTCGACCTTGCGGCCTCCAAGGCCAGTTTAATGGCCTATGTAGCAGAGCGAAAAAATGAGGCCGAAGCACTGGCCGCGATTTCGGCTTTAAGAGGCAAACTGCTGGCGCATCAGACGGAAGACAAAATAAGAGAACTATGTGGAGTGGACTGCTTGATAGAATGAGGTGAATCAATGGAAGAAGAAAAATACGCTCTGAATGGACGACGAAAGACAAATATCTCAAGAGGACAAGATGCATTGGACGAGGTAAATCTGGGGAGCGAGCATGACAAACGCATCACTTACGTCAGCAAGGAACTGGAGTCCCAGGTACGCGAAAAGCTAATTTGTTTACTGCGATAGTATAAAGATTGTTTTGCATGGGACTACAATGAGATGTATGGTTTAGATAGGACGTTGGTGGATCATAGGTTGCCAATCATGCCAAGCTATAGGCCTCATAAGCAGCATCCCCAGAGGTTTGCGCCCAATGTCATGCCTGATATTAAGAAAGAAGTTGAACACCTTTTGGAGGTGAAGTTCATTAGGACGACCAGATATGTGGAATGGTTGTCAAATATCGTTCCAGTCAGGAAAAAGAATGGAAAAATAAGGATCTGTATAGACTTCAGAAATTTAAACTTAGCAACACCAAGTCTGCTCTTTTATGGATATGTATGCATGTTATAATCAGATTTACATCGCCGAAAATGATATACACAAAACAGCCTTTAGGTGCCCAAGCTCTCTAGGGTGTTATGAATGGGTAGTGATGCCGTTCGGCCTGAAAAACGCTGGTGCCACTTATCAGCGGGCCATGAATTTGATCTTTCATGACATGATCGGCGAATCTGTAGAAGTCTATGTGGACGATATAGTGGCGAAATCTGTGACCATGGAAAAACATTTTGGCCATTTAGCAACGGCCTTTGAGCGAATGAGAAAGTTTAAACTAAAATTGAACCCTGCCAAATGTGCTTTCGGGTGTGCGCATGAAATTTCCTAGGTTTTCTAGTGCACCAACGGGGAATTGAGATTGACACCAATAAGTCTCGGTCGATCACTGAAGCTATACCACCCCGAAATAAGAAAGAGTTACAGAGGTTCTTAGGGCAAATTAACTTTTTAAGATGATTTATCTCCAATTGTGCAAGGAAAACAAAAGTGTTCTCCTCCTTATTGAGGTTAAATGACAATGACGAGTTTGTCTGGACCGAAGAACATCAACAAGATTTCGACAGCCTGAAGAAATACTTGTCACAGCCGTCGGTGATGGTGCCTCAAGTGCCAGGAAGGCCAAAGAAATTGTACATATCGGCCAAAGAACAGTCCATAGCTAGGATGATCGCGCAAGATGATGACATGAACATTGAGAGAGCCATTTATTATATCAGCAGACAATTGCTGAATTATGAATTTAATTATTCTCCAATGAAGAAATTATGTTTGGCTCTATATTTCACATGTACTAAATTACGAGCCTACTGTAGGACACAGAACTTGACGACGCTGTTCTAGGCTCGCGGCCTAGTTGGGAGTACGAAATAACATGGAGTCGCCACCCGGTGTGAACCAGGACAAAGATTTAAGGCCTCACTCACCCCTCGCAAGAGAAGACCTCAAACCGTTGGGTTCGGAATGGTCCCTTACTTATGTCACTTGTGATGATATGATTTGTGTAATAAACTAACCGAATCTACTCAACATATATGCTCAAAGACAAGCTAGATTTAATACGCATTCATCAAGATAACTCTTAATCTAAGTTTGCATGCTTGAAAGTAAATCATTAAACGGTAAACACGCAACGAGCATATTGAACCATTAAACCAAAATAAACGAATAACTATTTAAATATAATCATAAACTAACAAAATATCATGCATAAAAGTAACATAATCATGCTTTAAACATAAATAACAAACTAAATTAAATCATGCTTTAAATAATAAATAAATAACCTATAAACTATAACATGCTCAAATACAAGTTTGGATGGAATGAAATATGGGCCTCTTAAGCGGTGCGTGGCATCGTGTCCCGAGTGAAAACCGTAATACCGTCCATTCGGAATCAGCTACGGAATTTACGTCCGAGTTTCCATCCGATATACCACAAAAGGGAACACATATTCCGCTCATCCAACAATCACATCATGCCTCAAACGACTCTCATGCGATAATATTTTAAAATAAATAAAAGAACGAAAGATAATAAATAAAGAAGGTGCCCTCAGGTCTAACCTCTTTTGTCGTTCCTCGAAAGCGCGTTACACGGCCGTCGGAAGGGTTGATACTCCGCAACTTTTCTGGTTCACTAATCCAACGTTTTTCCTCGCTGTTTCGCTGTTTGGGCTGGTGTTTTCACTCTGTTTCGCTGCTGTTTTAAAGGTATTTTCTGGTCACTATTTTTGGCAATTTGGAGACAGTTTTGGGCAGTTTCTGGGCGGTTTTGAGGGCTACGATTGGTGGCAGTTTCGGGGTGCAATACTGGACAGTTTTGGTGGTTCAAGGGCTGTATTTATGGGGATTCTCTCGGCAGTGGGCAGTGGTCTTAGGTGCGGATGTGTGTGTTGTTACTGGATGAGGGCTGGTGCTTTAAATTTGTTTACTGAGGGTTGAGAGGAGGGCTACGTGCGTTTGAGAGTCAAGGTGATGTGCGAATTCTGTGTTGATTATAGGGGCTGCTGAAGGTCGGTTTATAGTGTGATTGTTCAGTCGGTTGCAGGCTAGTTTGGTGATGGTGTAAAGCCTCTAGGATGCGTGGCAGTGTGAGGGGCTGGTGGCGTGATTTTGTGGGAGTTATGTGGCTTACGTTTGAAGGGTTGCGTTGTGCCGTTGGTGATGGGCTGGTGGCGTGATTAATGGCCGTGTGTATGTGTGGAGCCGAGAAGGGTTGCTGCTTTTGGATTTTTAATGATAATGGACGTAAGGTATGGTGGATCTGTCGGTAGCTATTAGGGTTATGGTTTGTTGTTTAGCTATGCGTGAAGGTGGTGTCTTCTTTGGACAGAGGCAGGTGGCTTATTTGGGCGAGGGCGGAGTGGATAATGGCAGGTGCATGGTGAAGGCTAATGGCGTGGATAGGGAATGAATGAGTTCGGCTCAGTGGGCTGGTTCGTGACTGATTTGATGAAGGCAATTGGTGAGGACCGGGTGCTAGGCGCAAATGGGCACGTGAAGTAGGAGATTTTTGGGCGTGAGTGAGTTCTTGTGTTTCTTGTGTATATTCGCCAGGGTTTGAATTGTGTGGAGAAGGGTTATTTTTATAAGCCAATGGAGGGGGTTTACCTTATTTGGGTAGGAAATGGAGATTGTGTAATAATTGGGGATATTTTTTAATTTAGTATGTGATAAGGAAATCTCTTAATTTGAGGAAGTGATTTATTTATTTTAGGAATGCGATTTAATTTAATTTAGGAAGGTGATTTAATTTGTGTCATGTGTTTTATTTAAATTTAGAATTTAATTTAATTATAATTTAATTTAATTTGTTTTAATTTAATTTGTGACATGTATTTTAAATGTTTTAATTGTTTAATTTGTGAGATGTATTTTAAATGTTTTAATTATTTAATTTGTGAGATGTGTTTTAAATGTTTTAATTATTTTTGGATGTGATTTAATGGGTTTGGTGTGTTTTAAAACAGAGGTCCAACAAGCGAACCCGAAGCGAAACACTCGAGTTAACTCTGACAAAATGCTAATTTCCAACTTTACCCTTCCAACGTCCGTTTCCCGCGGCTTTCACAACTAAAGAGGTAGTGTCTCCATACGAGACTCATCATCGGGCTGATATGAAAAAATGCAATGCCTACAGTCGCCCCCACTTTGATGGGACTTGTGCAGTGTGTGACAATGACAGTCCCATCAAAGTACGTGCAATGCATTTTCACTTACCTGACTCTCCAGTTGCCACTTGACTTGCCATGTTGCTTCGAACTGAATGTTTGGTGGTGAGGTGCCGCGACCTCGAGGTTCATCCCTGCAAGATGCTGCGATCTCTAGGAATCACTACCGAACTGAACTGATATGATGGCGAGGCGCTTCGACCCCTGGGATTTGTTCCCGAACAATCTGTGGGCTTTGTTCCCGAGTTGTGTAGAGAAATAGCTTTGTTCCCTGGGCTTTGTTCCAGAACTGAATGTGATGGCGAGGTGCCTCGACCTCTGGGATTTGTTCCCGAACCACCTGTTGGCTTTGTTCCATGTGCTTTGTTCCCATTGTGATGAATGTGATGGCGAGGTGCCTCGACCTCTGGGATTTGTTCCCGAACCATCTGTGGACTTTGTTCTCGTACTGATTTGATGATGTGCCATTCCTGGCGTGCTAAACCCCATACCTAGGGTGTCGCGATTGCGTCTCCATACCTATAGTGTCGTAGAGTTGATGTTGTTGTTCCATTCTCGGCGTGCTCAACCTCGTACCTAAGGCGTCACAGTTGTGCCATTCCCGGCGTGCTAACCCCGTACCTAGGGTGTCGTAGTTGTGCCATTCTCGGCGTGCTAACCCCGTACCTAGGGTGTCGCAGTTGTGCCATTCTCGGCGTGCTAACCCCGTACCCAGGGTGTCGCAGTGGTCTGAATGCCGTACCTGGCTGATCTGATATCTCCATACCCGGAGTGCCGTACCCGGCAAGCTGATCTGATGTCTCCATACCCGGAGTGCCGTACCAGGCTGATCTGATATCTCTATACCCGGAGTGCCGTACCTGGCAAACTGATCTGATGTCTCCATACCCGGAGTGCCGTACTTGGCAAACTGATCTGATGTCTCCATACCCGTAGTGCCGTACCTGGCTGATCTGATATCTCCATACCCGGAGTGCCGTACCTGGCAAACTGATCTGATGTCTCCATACCCGGAGTGCCGTACCTGGCTGACTGATCTGATGTCTCCATACTCGGAGTGTCGTACCTGGCAAAACTGATCTAAATCAATGTGGGCCTCGACCCCAGAATGCTATATCCGGCTGAACTGATGCTGAACCAATGTGGGCCTCGCCCCTAGAATGCCACACCCGGCAGAACTGATACTGAATTAATGTGGGCCTCGACCCAGAATGCCATACCCGGCAGAACTGATACTGAACTAATGTGGGCCTCGCCCCCAGAATGCCATACCCGGCAGAACTGATACTGAACTTATGTGGGCTTCGCCCCCCAGACTACCATACCCGGCAGAACTGATACTGATAATACGATGGTTAGTTCTCGAACCATGCTGTGAGGTGGTCCATTCCCGAACCGTTGATGTGGTCCATTCTCGAACCTTGCTCCATTATCGGAGTGTCATTTTCGACGAGCTGATGTGATTGTGGTCCATTTCCGAACCATGCTCCATTTTCGGAGTGCCATTTTCGATGTCTGATGAGATACTGGTCCATTTCCGAACCGTGCTCCATTTTCGGAGTGCCATTTTCGGTGAGCTGATGTGATTGTGGTCCATTTTCGAACCATGCTGATGTGAGAGTGGTCCATTTCCGAACCATTATTGGTGAGAGACAGTCCATTTCCGAACCATTACTGATGTGAGAGTGGTCCATTTTGGAACCATTGCTGATGTGAGAGCGGTCCATTTCCGAACCGTTACTGATGAGAGATAGTCCATTTCCGAACCATTACAGATGTGAGAGTGGTCCATTTTCGAACCATTGCTGATGTGAGAGCGGTTCATTTCCGAACCGTTGCTGATTAGAGATAGTCCATTTCCGAACCATTACTGATGTGAGAATGGTCCATTTCCGAACCATTGCTGATGTGAGAGTGGTCCATTTCCGAACCGTTGCTGATGAGAGATAGTCCATTTCCGAACCATTGCTGATGTGAGAGTGGCCCTCGACCTTGGGACGCATCCCGTAACTACAACAGATGTGTGGGCCCTCGACCCTGGGACGCATCCCAGAACTACAACTGATGATGCAGTGGGCCCTCGACCCCGGGATGCATCCCGAAACTGCAACTGACAACGGGGACACCTCGACCCTGGGACGCATCCCAATACCGCTGACAAAGTGGGCATCGCCCTCAAACTGATGATGTAGTGGGCACCTCGACCCGGAACTACAACCGACAACGGGGGCACCTCGACCCAACACCGCTGACAAAGTGGGCCTCGCCCTCAAACTGATGATGCAGTGGGCCCTCGACCCTGGACGCATCCCGGAACTGCAACCGAAAACGGAGGCACCTCGACCCAATCCCGCTGACAATGTGGGCATCGCCCTCAAACTCAGATGTAGTGAGTCCTCGACCCTGGACTGATGCTGATGTGGGCCTCGTCCCAAACTGATACTGACGTGGGCCTCGCCCCAAACTGATACTGACGTAGGCCTCGCCCCAAACTGACAATGATGTGGGCCTCACCCCAAATTGACACTGATGTGGGCCTCGCCCCCAAACTGATGTGGGCTTCGCCCTAAAGCTGATACTGATATTGATATGGGCCTCGACCCTGGGACTCATCCCCAAAACTACTACTCATATGTTGCTGATTCTGGTTGGCTTGTCTTTGCCGCTTTCTCTTTTTCTTCTTTGAAACCTGTGAATACAAAACGAAACAAACACAAAAAGAATGCAAAATACGTTACGTGTATGCATGCATGCATGAATGAATTTCCTATTTCGTTGGGTTAGGTCTTCCACCAGTTC
Organism: Zanthoxylum bungeanum; assembly: GCA_019454045.1. Taxonomy (NCBI): domain Eukaryota; kingdom Viridiplantae; phylum Streptophyta; class Magnoliopsida; order Sapindales; family Rutaceae; genus Zanthoxylum; species Zanthoxylum bungeanum. Next base: position 105,938 of record SKCR01041523.1, read on the forward strand.
TCCAGGTGATTACTCAGTCTTCTCTCTGGTTTCATGACTTAATATCTTGTTATGTCCATGATTCGCGATGTGGGAGACTTGTCTCCCCCAGTCTTGGTTTACCTTTCTGGTCTACGTTGTTTGCACTTGGTCAAGATGAACCACATGGTGGAGCCTTCTATATCATCATGCTATATCACATGCTATGAAATAGTCCCAATAGCTACACATATTATTGCCCTCAAAGAATGCCCAGTATTGAAACCAGAGAACCTTCAAAACATTCAATGCAACTCAAATCTAAGTCTTTGAATAAATGATCTAAGCCAAACTCAAAGTGTGTGTGTGTGCAAAGGTTCCTTTGCAGCTCGATTCCTAGATAAGCCAACTCAATGATTTCGTTTCAAAAAATCGGGATCGATGGGTCAAACCAACCTAGATGTCTCAGTTATGCTCTGCAATTTATTTTTCGTGCTCAATGTGGTATGGCTTTATTTTCTTTTCTTTTGTCTCTCTTTTTTCATTTTGAACTTCTTTTTTTTTTCTTTTCTCTTTTTTTTTCTCTTATTTCTATTTTTTTCAACACACCTACCCTTTAAGGTAGCATTTCTCCTCATGGTGGTCCTAATACTCACCCATGGGTAGCTTCAAGCTTATCGGTTATAGGCGGTTTAATTCTTCTCTTTATAGACTTTTATTTTATTTTCAACCATACCATACATCATAGCATAAGCAAATCAAGATAGACATCTAAGCAAACGGTCATTCACCGACCTACAATTTCTTCGACTAGTCACTTTGCTAACTACTCAGGTTTTCACTGCTAAGAACCACAATCAAGTGCTTACGAGTCCAACATAGATCAATCACTCAAAGTATCATATAAAAGCACGTCAAAGGTTTATTGTTTCTAAGGTTTCACCTTAAGGCAATCAGTTTCATCATCGGACTTATGTCTAACTATCAAGGACTAAAAATAAACAACATTTTTTTCTTCTTTTCTTTTCTTTTTTTTTTCTTTTTTTTTCTTTTTTTGTTTTTCTTCTTTTTTTTTGGGCCCACCATGGTCTTTCTATCCTTGCAGTAAAGTTCTCTGTTCCTCGGTTTCCTTTTCCACGATATCCATGTTTGCTAAACTCTTCTTTGACAAGTCTTCTTTTCCTAACCCAACGGATATCTATGATGGCTCTTAAGACACGGGGGTTAACATGATGCATGAGATGCATGAGATGCTTGCGATGTATGTAATACATAAGCTCATAAGAATTTTACACTAGTTGGCCCATCAGCATTTTAGAAACTTTTTGGCCCGATTTCCATAAAGGACAGACTCGTCCCAATTTAAATGGCCCAACAAGCCCATACCTCATGACAACAAGTCCAACTGAATCCAAATGACAATGGTCCAAAACATAAATGAATAGTCTCTACTGATCCTACAACTATAGTTCATACGCGGGTTTACAGGGGTGTAGACAAAAGCTCTCGTCGACAAAGGATTACCCACAACTAGGTCTCCCCACTCAAGGGTCCGAGCGACCAAGTGAGCGCACCTTTTTTATACCTAAAGGTACGTGCCAACGAGTTATGCTGTGTGACTGACTCTCAAATGGATTTCCCATTGTAGATTCCCCAGAGGGAGGGTGGAGCGAGGCTCTCTTAAGTACCCTAGCCCCTTAGGCTCTTATCGCTTGGTGACAGGAATAAACAACGAGTCCTCCAAATTAGTCCATCACGGTAGACTACTAGTACATGATTATCTAGGTGCCTTCACAGCTTTTCCTTATAGAAAGGTAGTGAATGAATGAAGACACCAAACCATTACCTAGCCTTAAAAGTGCATTTGATTAAACCCATTTTAACCTACGGTAGACACAGTTAACTAAACCACAAATTACAATCACTACAAGACATTATTTCGGGGCCAAATCTCTTATCCCCAGTGGAGTCGCCAGACTGTAGGACACAGAACTTGACGACGCTGTTCTAGGCTCGCGGCCTAGTTGGGAGTACGAATAACATGGAGTCGCCACCCGGTGTGAACCGAGACAAAGATTTAAGGCCTCATTCACCCCTCGCAAGGGAAGACCTCAAACCATTGGGTTCGGAATGGTCCCTTACTTATGTCACTTGTGATGATATGATTTGTGCAATAAACTAACCGAATCTACTCAACATATATGCTCAAAGACAAGCTAGATTTAATACACATTCATCAAGATAACTCTTAATCTAAGTTTGCATGCTTGAAAGTAAATCATTAAACGGTAAACACGCAACGAGCATATTGAACCATTAAACCAAAATAAACGAATAACTATTTAAATATAATCATAAACTAACAAAATATCATGCATAAAAGTAACATAATCATGCTTTAAACGTAAATAACAAACTAAATTAAATCATGCTTTAAATAATAAATAAATAACCTACAAACTATAACATGCTCAAATACAAGTTGGATGGAATGAAATATGGGCCTCTTAAGCGGTGCGTGGCATCGGTGTCCCGAGTGCAAACCGTAATACCGTCCATTCGGAATCGGCTACGGAATTTACGTCCGAGTTTCCATCCGATATACCACAAAAGGGAACACATATTCCGCTCATCCAACAATCACATCATGCCTCAAATTACTCTCATGCGATAATATTTTAAAATAAATAAAAGAAACGAAAGATAATAAATAAAGAAGGTGCCCTCAGGTCTAACCTCTTTTGTCGTTCCTCGAAAGCGCGTTACACGGCCGTCGGAAGGGTTGATACTCCGCAACTTTTCTGGTTCACTAATCCAACGTCTTTCCTCGCTGTTTCGTTGTTTGGGCTGGTGTTTGTTCACTCTGTTTCGCTGTTGTTTTAAAGGTATTTTCTGGTCACTATTTTTGGCAATTTGGAGACAGTTTTGGGCAGTTTCTGGGCGGTTTTGAGGGCTACGATTGGTGGCAGTTTCGGGGTGCAATACTGGACAGTTTTGGTGGTTTAGGGGCTGTATTTATGGGGATTCTCTCGGCAGTGGGCAGTGGTCTTAGGTGCGGATGTGTGTGTTGTTACTGGATGAGGGCTGGTGCTTTAAATTTGTTTACTGAGGGTTGAGAGGAGGGCTACATGCGTTTGAGAGTCAAGGTGATGTGCGAATTCTGTGTTGATTATAGGGGCTGCTGAAGGTCGGTTTATGTGTGATTGTTCAGTCGGTTGCAGGCTAGTTGGTGATGGTGTGAAGCCTCTAGGATGCGTGGCATTGTGAGGGGCTGGTGGCGTGATTTTGTGGGAGTTATGTGGCTTACGTTGGAAGGGTTGCGTTGTGCCATTGGTGATGGGCTGGTGGCGTGATTAATGGCCGTGTGTAGGTGTGGAGCCGAGAAGGGTTGCTGCTTTTGGCTTTTTAATGATAATGGACGTAAGGTATGGTGGATCTGTAGGTAGCTATTAGGGTTATGGTTTGTTCTTTAGCTATGCGTGAAGGTGGTGTCTTCTTTGGAGAGAGGCAGATGGCTTATTTGGGCGAGGGCGGAGTGGATAATGGCAGGTGCGTGGCGAAGGCTAATGGCGTGGATAGGGAATGAATGAGTTCGGCTCAGTGGGCTGGTTCGTGACTGATTTGATGAAGGCAATTGGTGAGGACCGGGTGCTAGGCGCAAAGGGGCACGTGAAGTAGGAGATTTTTGGGCGTGAGTGAGTTCTTGTGTTTCTTGTGTATATTCGCCAGGGTTTGAATTGTATGGAGAATGGTTATTTTTATAGGGCAATGGAGGGGGTTTACCTTATTTGGGTAGGAAAGGGAGATTGTGTAATAATTGGGGATATTTTTTAATTTAGTATGTGATAAGGAAATCTCTTAATTTGATGAAGTGATTTATTTATTTTAGGAAAGTGATTTAATTTAATTTAGGAAGGTGATTTAATTTGTGTCATGTGTTTTATTTAAATTAAGAATTTAATTTAATTAGAATTTAATTTAATTTGTTTTAATTTAATTTGTGACATGTATTTTAAATGTTTTAATTATTTAATTTGTGAGATGTATTTTAAATGTTTTAATTATTTAATTTGTGAGATGAATTTTAAATGTTTTAATTATTTAATTTGTGAGATATGTTTTAAATGTTTTAATTATTTTTGGATGTGATTTAATGGGTTTGGTGTGTTTTAAAACAGAGGTCCAACAAGCGAACCCGAAGCGAAACACTCGAGTTAACTCTGACAAAATGCTAATTTCCAACTTTACCCTTCCAATGTCCGTTTCCCGCGGGCTTTCACAACTAAAGAGGTTAGTGTCTCCATACGAGACTCATCATCGGGCTGATATGAAAAAATGCAATGCCTACACTACCTTAGGCCGAACATAGTGTATTTGATCACAAGAATTAATATAATAAAGTACATGTTTTCTCGTCCTATCTTGCATCAAAGAGTTGAGTTTTGGTCACTGTCACTTTCGGAATTCGATATACGGCATGAGCCCCAAAGGGCCGTCAAAAATCAAGCCTTGACCGATTTCTTGGCCGATCACCCATGTTTTTGCACTATTAGAGAGATAGAAATGGATCTGGACGAATGCAGTCTGAAACCATGGACGATGTATTTCGACAGATCCAGCACAATGAAATGAGCTGAAATAAGGATTGTCTTAGTCAGCCCATTGGGGGAATCATTTCGGTTCTTAATCAAGTTGAACGAATATTGCACTAATAACCAGGCCGAATATGAAGCCTTGATACTTGGGTTGGAGATACTCCTCAACATGGGAGTAACCCATGTATCCATTAAGGGGGATTCACAACTAGTAATCCAACAAGTGATAGGAACCTTTAAATGCCAAAGCCCATCAGTCATGGCATTATTAGATGTGGCCAAAGAGAATTGTAGAGCGATTTGATCATGCAGAGTTGGAACACGTTCAAAGGGCAAAAAACGAGTTGGCCAATAGTTTAGCCCAAGCAGCTTCCGGGTACAAGAAAGCAAACATAGATGGCATATATAGAAGCGACGAGGTGAAGCCGGTCCTGATGTGACGAAAGGAAGGGACAAATTTCACGGCCGTTGAAATCAAAAAGGAGGACAATTGGAGAAGCAAAATCAAGACGTTTTTAAAACATCCCGAATGAGGGAATGACCGAAGGCTAAAACTTAAAGCCCTGAACTACGTAGTCTCAGGAGATGTGCTATATAAAAAATGACAAGATGGATTGTTGTTGAAATGTGTAGGGCCATCTGAATCCAAAACTATCATGGCCGAAGTACATGAAGGTGTTTGTGGGGCTCACCAAGCAGGAATAAAGATGAGGTGGTTGATTATACGAAGCGGCTATTATTGGCCAAAGATGGTAGAATCTTGCAGCTCGTATGCCAAATGATACATTGCTTGTCAGAAGCACGTGCCTATTCAAAGGGCACCAGCAACCGAGATGATCCCGGTCATTAAACTGTGGCCGTTTATGGGATGAGCGATAGACTTGATAGGGAAGATTTACCCAGCATCAAGCAAGAGGCATACTTTCATCATTGTTGCTACCGATTTCTTCACCAAATGGGTGGAAACTATCCATGTTGTGGAAATCTCCCAAGAACAGATCATCCAGTTCATAAAAGAACATATAATTCACCGATTTGGTATACCACAAACAATAGTGGTAGACCATGGCACCTCACTAAACGGTGGAAAGGTGAAAGATTTACTGGCCGAATACAGAATTCGATTGGTGAACACTACCCCATATTATCCTCAGTCATACGGTCAAGAGGAATCATCCAATAAGACCCTTAAAGGGTTGATTCGGAAGATGGTGACAGACAACGCTAGACGATGGGATGAATGTTTGAGTCAGGCTCTATGGGCCTATAGGACGTCACCACGAACAAGTACTTCAGTGACGCTGTTTCAGTTAGTGTATGGTCACGAGGCTGTGCTTCCCGTAGAAATGAATATCGAGTCCACCAGGATAATGTTACAAGAAAAGCTGATAAAGGAAGACTACAACGAGGCAATGATCCAGAATTTATTGGAATTGGACGATATCAGATGCGATGTGCTAAATCGTCTAGAAGCACAAAAGAAAAAAATAGCCAAGGAATATAATCTCAGAGTAATGGCTAAATCGTTCAGGGAGGGCGAATTAGTGTGGAAAACTATATTGCCACTTGGTTCTAAGGACCCGGCGTATGGCAAATGGTCGCCCAACTGGGAAGGCCCATTCGTGGTAAAAAATGTATTACCAAACAGAGCCTACCATTTGCAGAACTTGAACGGAAGAGTGCATGCAAGAGCGATAAATGGAAAATACTTAAAGAAATATGTGCCCTTTTGTGGAGCATGAAAATGTACAAAAGGCACTAGAATAATAATGTATTGTCATTAATTACGGACTAAGACGTCCTAAAAGTACAAGGAATAAATGATATAACGTCTTACAAAAATTATTAATTTTGGCCCGAAGAACGCCGAAAACCCCCGGGCAGCTCTTAATGGCCGAAAACGTCTCTCTCCTCAGGCACCATTCGTCATGAATCTCCAAACACACTGCATCCAAATCGGCCAAGTTTTTCTCAAAATTTATATGGGCCAAACCTTCGTACTCTGCCATAGACTCGTCCATCTCTGTTACTTGAGTAGCAATGGTCCTCCTCTTAGCATCTTTTCTCATACGACTTTCCTTGACAAGACGCTAATCTATTGTAACTTTCGCTCCAGGTCCAGGAAGACCGATTCCTCGGTCATCATTTCTTCTGTAGTGTCCCTCAGGGCCTGATGAAGGGCGTCAAGAGAGCCACAGAATGTTTCTTTCCTCATTATAGATGAGCGAAGCCCAACCCTCTGGTTGTGCATATTGCGATATCGAGAGAGAAAGGCTGCTATGCCGTCTTGCATTTCTTGGAGGAAAAGTCGATCGTCAACCGATATTGGCAAGACAGGAAGGGCCAACATTCGGCTTAATTCGGAGGAGCTTTTGTCCAATTGAAGGATGTTCTCTGGCCGAGCAGCCTGACCAACCTCCAGTGCAGCAAAGGAAGCGTATTGACCAAGAACCTCCCGAAGGCCCTCCAGATCTGTACTGGTGTTGACCAAAGGCTAAGGAGGCCGAAAAGAAACAGAAGACAATCGCCCAAAGCGGTCCAAAATGTTCTGGACCGATTGCAGCAATGGGTCGGATGCCTGCACACGAAGAAGGAATTAGCAAAACGAACTAAGGCCATGAGCTAAAGGAAATGGGGGAAAGACTTACCACCCCAGAACCAGAACTGGAAGGCCGATCCACCAATGCCTCAAATGCCTCAGCTTGTGGCTGCATTATTTCTTGCTGAGATGAAGGATCTGAGGATGATGGATGCTGGGGGACAAGGGCCAGCGGCCATGCGGCTTGAGGAGAAGATGGTCGAGCAGGAGAACTTTGTGGCAAGATGGGAGACTCAAACCGAGGGGCGATGATTGTTCAGAAGCGGCTAACACTGGGACCGTCGGAACAGGAGATGCGGAAGAAGCAATCATGAAAGCCGGAGAAGACAGCTGTTCAGGCACAAGGGACTCCACTCGAGAAGGAGAGGATGGAGGAGCCGAAGATGATGGCTATGCGGAGGCCGAAGTCTGGTGCGCAGAAGTACTTGGAGATACTACTTCTTGCGTGGGCGTTGCGGCGCAGTAGTAGGCCGAGCATCTGCAAGAGCAGAGTCAGTCGGACGAATCAGAAATGTAAATGACTTCATCTTCTTCGTAAATGCGATGAAGTACGTCGTCTTTATACATAGACCGAGCTTCTCTAACAACTCCAATTGGCCAAACTATAAAGGACGTCCACGTCCCTATAACCCCCTCAAAGCCCTGAGGCAGACATCCTGCGTACCAAGGGATATAGTTGCTTGAGGTGGTGCCAAAGAGACCCAGTCGGCCAAATAGGCTCTGGCACTTCAGCCTCGTCATCCGGATCCTGTACAAATGGTACAGAACCGTCTGAAGATAAGCGTTCAAATAGAGGATGGTCTCTTGGAATTTCCTCGACTCTTGGACGCGAACAGCCAAATTCAATATATGGCTTCATACCTTGGGGATCGGCTCCGACTGCAACGCCCTCTCCGGTAATTGCTCCATGATGGGACCCCCGGCCGCTTCATCCGCATCAAACTGAACGACCGGCATTTCTGCAGGTCCCACCTCCTCGCCTCCACCTATAGGAGCTTCGGCCCTCGGAGTTCACGCCTTTTCGGGCATTGCGGAAGGTGGCTCAATCCTAAGCACCTGCACAAGATACACAATTATGATTTTAGAGTACATCAAACTCATGTGCAAAAGAAGACGGGTCTCAAACTCATACTTTAGAGCGACGGACGCGAGAGAGCAGCACGTCCGAATCAGAGCTACGACTGGGAGAAGGTTGTCTCCTTTTAGCAAGCTTTATTTTCTTGGGCTTAGACGCCTCAATGCCTTCTTCGATCCCGTCGGCTCAGAGGACTTGGGGGACAAAGTAATGGAAAAGAAAAACTCTCATTGAGGGCAATGAGAAAAATCGTTCGCGGGCAGGTGGCCATAAATGATCAAAAGAAGAATGAACAGATGTACAAAGAGCAAAAGGAGCGATAACAAAAGAAGAGATCAAATAGCGAGTTTCCGTCAAGGAATCCTCAACTTCAGAGACTGAAAACACCTTAAAACGGTCTGACAAAGCAGAGCGCGTGTGAAAGAAAGAAAGAGGCCACCCTTGAACGATGCCAAATTGATGGGCAACGAAGTTGGATGAGTACACCTCTACTCCGGCCTTGCCATTGGCCCCAGTCATGATGTCATGAATCAGGTCGCGGCTACATTAAAACCTGCGCCATATGCGAAGACCCGATTCATCCTCTTCCGAAAGAGGGAGGTCATGGACGAATGATGGGCTATCCGACACAGAAAAAGGGGAAAAAAGAAGGAACCCGAGGAGGAAGAGTGTAGAAATACTCAAAAACAGCGCGAGGAGAGAAAGAAGATGGTCGAAGTTGAGAAAAAAGAAGATCGGCACAAGGATAAGGGTGAGTTGAATCATCTGTGCCGAAGACAGGGAAATAGGCTCTCAACCAGAGTTGAATGAGCCACAGGGAACCGGAGGCAATGGGTGATGCCCCCGACCGAAGTTTTTTCTGGAGGACGGCCAATCCCCGATATATGGTGGCCAGTAAAAATGAGGCCAGGTCTAAGTGACGGCCGTGGGAAAGGTCGGAAAAGATAGGGAGATAGCCCGCCACAGGCTTTTGGCTAGACACACAAATGATATATTTACACAGCCAATAATGAAGGAAATATGTTCGCTCTAACATCGAAATAGGACCAGCCGTTTTCAAAAACGTGCGAAGAAAAGAAGAATATGATGAAAAGAACGAATGGTCCATTGAAGGAGGAGGGAAATAGAAGTTTGTACAAGCCGAGATGGTCACTCCAAGAGGGGCCAGTCCAGTAAGAGCACTAATATCACGAAGGGTGATAGTGAGGGGCCCGACCGGAAGAATGAATTCATTGTATTCAGAAGACCAAAAGAGCAAAGAAATAGGAAAAAAGTTACGATCAAAAGGAGGCAACGCTGATGAAAGCTCGATGAAAGGAAGAAGGTGATGTTTGTCTAAAAAGGCTCGAGTATCCGCATGCAACAACATACGTTGAAACCAGTCTTCGAATGCGGTATCGGGTTTGGGCCAGATGCGAATCGGATTGGACTGAACGAAATGAGAGATGTTAAGTGGCTCAGAAAATGAGAGGCCAGAAGAAGATGGGAACTGTTGAGCCAACGGAGCCGTTGCAATAGTGTCGTCTTCAACGAAGATGGGGCCAAGAGCGCACTGGCCGAAATTCTCATCAAGAGTGTGAACTCTGAAGGTGCCCACAGAAGAAGATTCCAGCGCCATCTTGTAATCGGGTGAAGGTTGAAGCGCTAGTTTTGGGAGCAGAGGATGAATAAGCCATTGATAACAGAAGGGCGAGAATGCGATAAAAGTGGGTTTGCAGAGGAAGTCGAAGGTAAAGTGAAGGCCACAATGGGATGAATCCTTATGTAACAGACGAAGGGTTTAACCTGAGACAGGTGTCGCAATACGAGTTGTCGAGAAGTGAAAGCGGCGGGAAAATGGAAAATGATGAAAGGTTGCCCTAGACAGGTATTCGAATGCAACTCGCTACGAAAGTGACGTGCGACGGAAGGGAACACGAAAGTGACGTAAAAACGGCTCTTAAATGTACCTCATGATGAAACGTATAGGAAGGGGCCGCACATTTATTGCAGAAGTGATAGGGTCAAGAAGGACTCTAAAAGGAAGCCCGACAGGTTACAGAGCGAAGAGTTCCATCCCAGGTTTTACATCGCTCGATCTTGCAGCATCGGCCTCCAGCAGATCGGCCAAACCTCAAAATATTAGCATCGACCTCCAAGATTGGTCAAGAACAGATGTCAATACTACATCTTCTGGAGGCATCGCCCAAGCTGTTTCCATTATTGGCAATAAAGACAAATTGATATGACAAGACCATCAGGTCGCATGCTTACTTTCGGAAAAAAAAACCAAAACCAGACTAGAGCAGGGAGTCCCAATTGGTCAGGTAACACATGGAAAAAAAAAACACTTCACGTGAAAACAGTATCATGACTTAGGAGTATATAAAAAGAAGGGAAGAAGTTAAGAAGTAATTTGCAGGGTTTCCCAACCACCCATTTAAGGGTCGACCTTACTCAAAAACATCACAGCTTGGCCCTCCGTAACCAAGCGGACTCCCTAAGATGAAAAAGAAAAGATCGGGAAAGGCAGAAGAAAAGTCGAGAAAGACAAGATCTGCATGAAATAAAGGCCATCAGAAGCGAAAGCTTCTCTTCGATGAAGTGTGAAATGGAATGTAAAGAGATTAGCTAACGGCCATCCACACGGTGTGAGGTGTGAAATGAAATGTAATGGTGTGGATGGACTATGTCCGTTAGCGACAGCTGACCAGGGTCCCCTGTGTGGAAGGTAATGCATCCTCCCGGTTGCAGATGGGTTACGCGCGTTGACAGCGGCTAACGTCAGCTTCTCCACGCGGGGAGTGCAGAGAGCCTGATTCCACAGGTTCTCTGGACTAAGGGATTAGCCGAGTGATGGGCTGGTCGAGGGCGAAGAGGAATGACCATACAAGTTTCTATCATTCCGATCTATACACCTTTTCGTCGATGGAAGACCGAAAAATTTACCTCGATCTTCACATCCGGTTCAATCAAGGTAAATTTGGGGGACAATTGTTGACAGAAGAAATTCTAGACACCCTGGAACAAAATCACCCTAAGACGAAGGGAGGAACGAAGGGAGGAAGGAAGGACGATGGAGCGAAGAGCGACGAAGAATCGAGACGACCGAAGTAGCGGTTAGGACGAAAATGCATGATGCAGTTGCTTCCTCAATCGCAGCAGTTGGACAGTTTCCCTCCACAACCGAGCAGTTGAGACACGCAGCTCAACAGTTACAGGCACGATCCAACAACTGCAAAGAGATACTGGGACCGTCCAAGCGGTTTATAAGTTTCACTATAAAAGCTCAACCCACAACCGAGCAGTTGATCAGACACGCAGCTCAATGGTTACAGGCACGACCCAGCAACTGCAGAGAGATATTGGGACCCCCCAAGTGGTTTACGAGTTTCACTATAAAAGCTCAACCCACGATCAAGCAGTTGAGACGCACAGCCCAACAGTTGAAGGCACGATCCGGCAGCTGCAGGGAGATACTGGGACCGCCCAAGCAGTTTACAAGTTTCACTATAAAAGATCACTCGGACAGAGAGAAGAAGCCCGATCAAATGAATACTCAAACGAGCATTTTTTTTTTATCTTTTAGTTTATATAACTTTTAGGACTGTAATTTGTGTGCTTGTGCCCCTTGGAGGCTTATTCACTTAATGAAACACCCATTGCTGAGACTTTGTCTCAGGAGGTTTGAACCTTACACGTTTCTTTTTCTTCTTCGCGCACAAATATTGTTTGGGTTATCCTAATTTTTACATTTCTAAAATTAACACGATACGGACATGACTCATTGACTTATTTTGTCACCTCTAACTGTAACGTATGCACGTGAGACGAGGGAAATTTTCTGCTTGTTTTGTCTTAGATTGCATAAATGTAAGGATGCTTGCATTCTTATGCTATCTTCAACCTATCCTTATGGTTTTTATACAATTATATTCATGTGTCACAAATAAGAATCATGTCTAGTTCTCTTATTCTCTTCCTCATGTCTTTGCACGTTTGCTCCAATTACAATCTTGCACAATTCTTAAACTTGATGTTTAGTTGAAGTTCGAAATTACTTTAAAAAAAAATTAAATTATTATCCGTCCATCTAAAAAGTGTATCAATTTTTCAAATCGCCGCGCTAGTAGTTGGAAATTTAAGTAAAATGGCCATTTTGTTTTGAAGTGTATTTTTTGTTTTTCTTTTTGGAAAAATAAAATAAAATTTACCCATACTAAAATTTGTTCTATATGCACTCAAATTTCAAAAAACAACAATAAATTTTTTTTTTGGAAATGTTGGGGAAATTATAAGAAAAAATTTGATGTTGTAACACACACAACTTTGATGAAATATTCGCATAGCAGAACAAGAAAAAAAAAAAAAGAAAGAAGAAAGATTTTGAAACAAAGGTTTACAAAAGATGAAGCTAAAATGCCTTAAATTTCACAAAGTATTATAGTTTAGGATTCTTAATGTAAGTGAATTCTTATTCAAGTATTTTTAAGCTCTTAGGATTCATGCATATTCATATAGAGTATTTAAGGTCAAGTAAATAAAAGCTTTAAATCTTCTTTACCATGTACTGTGTATTGGAACCAGCATATCGATTCCTATACTGACATACCGGTAACTGGGATCACGAAACCCAATTTCTGGAACCAGCATACCGATGACCGATCATCAGACATAGTTTCTGGAACCGACATACCGGTGACTGACCAAGAAGAATTAGGAAATCGGTCCATATACGACATATCGGTCCCATACTGGTGAAGTTGAATATTTTGCACACGTTCTGGAACCGGGACAATGCATACCGGTGTCCATACTAGTGACCATACCGGTCAATAAAAGTGTTTGAATTCTCAACGGTCAAATTTTTAGGAGCCGTTTGATGTGGTTAAACCGGCATATTGTGTTGTCAGACCGGCATACCAGTCCCCGCACTGGATAATAGATCTTTCTAGTTTTCAGCCTATAAATTGAAGTTTAAATTTCACTTTTGATAAGAGAACACATATAAAGAAAAATACAATTTATACATTTTTTTCATACTCTTGAAAAGCTTCAAACATAATAAAAAAGTGTTTCAAAAATCATCAACATCTTTTATTCTCAAAAATTAAAAATCTCATTCTTTCATCTTTATATTCATTTTAGTATAAAAACTCACATTCAATCTTTATTGTAATCTTGTGTGAGTTCGTAAATTGTTGTAAAACTCTTTCTATTCAAACACTTGTGAAAATTTCTTGTGTGAGTTGGGTATACTCTCAAGGAAAAGTTTATTGTAAAGGTTCAAAGGAGTCTTGGAAGAAAGAAAGATCTATGATTGTAAGAAGTTGTTAAAACTTAGTCGAGCCTTCAAGTGATACTTAAAGAGAGTCGATGTAGTAGACAAACGAATTGGCCGAACCACTATAAAATCGATTTTTCGATTTTTTTTTCTCCTTAATTCATTTTTTTTGCAATTCTATTCAAATTATATATGTTAATTATATTAGTTGGTAAAAAACTATATTATATATAGTTTAAAATTACAAAGAATTTGAATTTCACATTTATTTTTAATCACCCAATTCATCTCCCCTATTGGGTATAGCGTGTTTAAGACTTGTAGGTAATTTCAACCCCGCCGTCAAAAGACCCGACTCGAGCTTAAGCGGAGCAGGTAAAACCCCTGAATACTCTAAGCTCTTATAAAAATCTACTTATAGACTCAAACCCATGACCTGACAATCAAGTCCTAAGCTCTTTACCACCAAGCTACACTTATTGGGGCACAAACAAAACAAAATTTAATAAAGAAGAAATGAGAAAAGGAAAAAAATGGTGGTAGAAAATAAAAAATAAATATTCCCTTTTCATTTTCTCATTTTTACCCCTCTAATGTCTTCAAGTTTTAAAAGCGACGTGAAAATTTGATAAATTTGTAAACATTTGATAATTTAATTTTTTTTAAGTAATTTCAAAGTTCGATTAAATATCAATTGATAATTTTCGAACAATTTATTATTGTAACTTGTATGGTTGGTAAACAATTATGTCCCCAAGGGCATAATTTAGTTCGTTTTCAAATATTTTGTTGTAAATGTGAATTTCAATAAAAAAAAAAAAAAAAAAAGGAGTTACATGTTTTGGAATTTAAATAGTTGTTACAAAAGTTTTAATTGGAGAAGTTACAAAAAAATTTTAATTGGGTGTATATATATATTTTTAGAGATAAATTAGTTTAAAGATATATATATATATATATATATATATATATATATATATATATATATATATATATATTGTAACACAGTTTTTTAAAAAAAAAATGTAACAGTGTTCCATTTAATTTCTCATAACAGTTTTTCAATTGGTTCAAATCTGTAACAGTTGAAACACGTTTTGATTTTTAATGAGCAATGTTTAATAAAATATTTTAAGCACAAAACGTAAAAGAAATTAAGTGGACAACGTTTTAATTATTTAATTATGGACAATTATATATTTTCCTATGTAAAGAAGCTTCACGTTTACAAATTCTTGGTGAATGAGCATAGAGAAACAAAGCAGTTTTGTGAAAGAGAAAAAAAAGGTAAAAATATATACACAGCCGAGGAGAAAAGCAACGTTTTCTTATTTTCTAGTTCTGGTTTCTTGCATCAACTTTGCAAGCAAAGCCGAGAACAATCAATCTTGTTCGTGGATACTGTTTTACAGAAATTGCTTTTCTTTGTATTTTCTTCTTTGATACCGAGCAATAGTTTTGTTTTGCGTGTAAGTATTTCAATCGGATTTCAGTGCTAACCGATTGAGACAATGTATATCTGGGCTGTTTTATCCTGGGGACGTCGGAGCCGATTACTGCTAGCACAAATTCCTGGGCAGAGCCGCGAAACGTCTTAAAGAGAGCGACCTAGTCCGCGACTCAACCCAGATTCACTTTTTGTATCTTGGTAAACGGTAATATTGTTCTAACTCATAATCTGTTTCTTATTTGTGCAAATTGTTCTAACATATTTTAATAAAATTTATCATCCGAATTCGAGTTTTTTTTGTTTTTCTTTTTTTAAATCGTGGGAAACTCTACCGCCAAACTATCTATTATGGGTTTAAGCGAAGCGGGTAAAACATCCGACAGTCTCAGGCTCTTACAAGAAACGCACTCCCTGAATTTGAACCAAGAACATCAATATGAGATCCTGAACCCTACACCACCAAATCACACCTCTTAAGCAATAACTCTTTTTGAGCATACTCAACTCTCTTTTTTTCCTCAAAAGGGGAAAATTAGAAGCAAAAAAGAAGAAGAAAGTATAGTATTATTATAGACTACTGATTCAATGACCTTGTGGCGCAATTTAGAACTCCAAATAAGAATAATATTTATATATCCAACCAAAAGTTGCAACTTTCAAGTTAAAGGACCAAAGAAATTTAAAGGACATTCAACTTTCAGTTATCTCCACCTTAATAACTGTGTATTATTTATACCAATTTAATTACTTGAACCAAGACATCAAATTCAAGAGGCCTCCAAAGCATCTCCAATAATATTTCCTATAATCGGGACCGGTTCTAATATATTCGAGACCTAAATCAATTTTTATATTTTGAATTCATTGAACATATTATAATATTATAATAAAAAAGAAAAATTATTTCTGGTCCACCCTAAGTTAGGCGAAAGTCTGAAAATGTTATAATATTTTTCACTTCATTAATTTTCCATATGATGTTATAAAAGTATATATTTTTCCACTCGAAATTATAAATATGTATCTTATTCCACCCGAAAATATACAAAAATTTAACAAATTTTCAACTTAGAAATGTGGAAATTGATACACTTTTGAAACTTTGGGTAAAAAATGATAAAGTCAAAAATATTACAATATCTTCCAACTATTGCCTAATTTATGTGGACCGGAGATAATTTCCCTTAAAAAAAAATTAGCCATTGGCCATTAAATTATTCTGATACTATAATGAAAAAAAATGTGGGACTATAGACGGATATATATATATCATCAAAACAACGTAGTTCTGATGATAAAAAAAAAAAAAAAATTATAATAAAAATTTTGTCCTCCGCCTCTATATCATCCCTCTCTTTTTTACCAGTAAAGCAATTATTAATGGCTACTCTAAGTACAGGCAACACCTCTTAAATATTGCTCCTGAAGATAGTTTTCCTAATATGATCTAACCTATTATGTATTTATTATAGTGATATTTAATGTATAAGGCCCATTATGTAAAGTGGTACCACAAGTCCACAGCCTATCTGTTTATGACTTGTCGTAATAATATAGCGCGAAAATAAATATTTTGGTTCATCTTAGAAATTGATTTTTCCTGTTTTAAGTTTTTGAAAAATTACTAAAGCATTGCTATATTTTTGGTACTAAATATATATATATATATATATATTTTAAAAAGGTAAATGTAATTTTAAAAAGTTTTTGAGAATATTTTATTTTAATATCTTTTTAAAAGTAATAAATAATCATTAGAGAGTACTTTTTAGCTCTTTTAAATCACTTTCCAATATTGAATTTAGTTCTTCCAATTGATAAAATAACAAATTAATTATTTGCAAAAATTTACTTCTTATTGTATGAAAATTCACAGAACCAGGGTTTAGAGCTAGCAAAGGAATCATGTTTCAACTGTCAATATTTATTTAACATGAGTCTCACATTAGTCCAAACTTAATATTAGATCCTAATTCATGGCAAACAACGTAAGAGATTGAAAGTAAATTACATAATTTCTTGGAATTTGAATTTCTTTTTCATGTTTGCACCAAGTATTTAGGGTTAGTTTTGGAGTGGTACAAAAAAATATTTTTATCTCGTAGCACTTTCTTCAGTAGCACTTACTCACAACATCAATTCATATTTACTTGAGTAATAAAAATTACTTCTAGATAATTTTAATATATTATTAATATTTATTTATGTGTTGGAAATTATTAAAATAGACATTGTACACAAATTAGTCCGTGTGAAGATCTTCAGATAGCCTGTCACATGTTAGAAAATAATCGGACAGTCGATTGTGACGATTGTTTTTATCCAATAACACGTGTCATTATTTTATTGGCTAGTATATCCATATAATTATTAAAGAATATCTTTAGAATTCTAAAAATATTATATGTCACTCCATGTGCTACTTGAGAGAATCACATAATTAGGTGCCATCTCAAAAAGCACCTCTAGTTCTTTTAAAATGAGACAAATATTTTCATAATCATTATTGAAAAAATATTTTTATGGCATTAAAAAGAACTGCAAACGAGCTCTTAATTTCTAGTCGCATAATTTTTTCTAATTATACGTATTGAATCATTCTCAGATTCCGCAATATGTGAAACCTATATATTGAATTATCCTTTTAACGCTGCATGTGATTAATATTAGAGATAAGATTAACATCGCTTCTTTTATTCAATTTCAAGTGTGAAATATATGTTATTATTAATTTTATGATATAAAATATTATTTTTTTTTCATAAATTACCGTAGACAAAGGAAACCTGATATATTTTTGAATTTTAAGTTAATTTTATTTCGACATATGATAATTTCCTAAGGTTTATTTTAACATTATACGAATGAAAATGGAAAATCCAATGCAATTAAGAATGAAAAGTAAGGACATGTGATAATAAATCAATAGGACCACATCAATTTATGCAGCAAAAATTATACAAAGAGTGTATCTCTTTGCAACTCATGTTCAAAACGAGAACAATTTATAGAATTTTTCCAGCCTGGAGCTTTTGAATGGCTCTAAGTACGTGTCTCTGTGTGTGTATATATATATTTAATGAGTTGTAAATATAATTAATGCATGATGAAATGAGCATTAATGTCCCTGAACCATTAAAATAAAATCAATATTATGAATGTTTAGATACTCTTGGTCTCACAATAGGAAAACATATGAGCCCTAGCTCCTTAATTAGGATATGTCATTATCAAAACTGTACAATAATTTATGATATTGGTAAACATTACAAGATTATATTGTTTAGGTTGTCACCATTTATTAAAAAATTTATTTCATTATTATTGGCCAAAGAATTTAACGAGTAATTCTTTGATATAATATAGGTACGAATGACATGACATCTCACTACAAGAATTATGGTTTTTAGCGTCCAAATATTTAGCGTCGAAACAGTATTCCTCTTAGCGTCGAATAACATTTTCGACGCTATATGTCATATTTTTAGCGACGGAATAAAACTTCTTCGACGCCGAATATTAATTTTTTAGCGTCGAACACTTTTTTCGACGCTAAAATCAGTACTTTAGCGTCGAATAATATTCGACACTGAATAATTCTATTATTGCAATAATTTTTGGCGCCAAATATTACACTTTTAGAGTCAAAAAACGGAGTCGACGCCAAAATATACTTTTAGCGTCGAATATATAGCGTCGCTAAAGGTTTATGAAGTTTCCACCGACAAATCCTTGATTCTTTAGCGTCTAAATTAAATTCGACGCTAATTTTTTGATATTTAGCGTCGACAAAACCGTTTCGACGCTAAAAACGGCAACAATTAGCGTCGAATATTCAAATTCGACGCTAAAGATAGATTAAAAATGCAGATTGCCACCAACCCTTCTCCCCCTCTGTTTTTTCTCTCATTCTCTTAATTTTCATCCTCTGAAATCTGAGATTTCTCCTCTACAGCCTCACATCTCTCCTAAAAATTTTCAATAAAATTGTAATCAATTTCCGATAAGGTAATTCTTCTTTCATATTTCTTTATTATTTTCAATTTTTATGATTATATATGTTGTTTATATGTTGTTTGTTTTAGTGATTTATGATTCATATATGTAGAGTAAGTATATTAATTAATAAAATATATTTTTTTGTAAACTATTTAATTTATCATATATATATATATATATATATGTATATGCTTAAATAAAGTATTAATGAATTAGTAATGTTGATTACTGTAAAATGATATCTAATAATTATATTATTATATTTAGGTATTCTGCTGAAATGGATAGAAATTGGATGAGCTCTCTGGATAGATTGAGTGTTGAATATCGTAATGGAGTGTCTGAGTTTATGGAAGTCGCAAAGCAACACATTGATGCAGAAGGTCGTGTTCGTTGTCCATGTGCAAATTGTTTGAATAGGAAAAGGAAGCGGTTAGATGAAGTTCATAATCATTTATACATGTCAGGAATATCACCAACTTACCGTACGTGGATTTATCACGGTGAGCAGTATAATTCTCAGTCAAGTTTTTTTATTCCGGTGAAGGGAGCAGTAGTTACAATCAACCTGCAAACGATGAGATCACCAATATTTTGCATGACTTACAAGGTCCACAACTTGGTCATAGTGTTAGTGGTGACATGCCAGTGTTAAGTGGAAATGATCAAAATTTATTTAGTGAACTACTTGATGAGGCAAAAAAAATTCCATTTGAAGGTGCTGGAATGTCGATCTTGAATTTCGTTGTGAAATTATTACACATTAAAGTGATCAACAGAATGACCAACAAAAGTATCGATATGATGTTAGAGTTACTGGCCCAAATGTTACCGGTTGGAAGCGAATTGCCTAAGTCGTACTACGAGGCAAAGAAAATGTTGCGTGATCTGGGAATGTGGTATGAATCCATTCATGCTTGTAAGTTTGATTGTGTATTATTTCGTGCCGAGTATGAATCACTTGAACATTGTCCGATATGTGGTGAAAGTCGGTACAAAGTCCGTGGTATGGGGAAGAAAGTGCCTCAAAAGATATTGCGATATTTCCCTTTAACGTCTAGGCTGCAGAGATTGTTCATGTCACGACACACAGCGACTGATATGATATGGCATCATGAAAAGAGGATCGGTGCGGAGGGCATACTTAGACATCCTGCGGATGGAACCGAATGGAAGGAATTTGATGACATGTACCCCCGTTTCGCTGAGGACCCTCGTAATGTCAGGTTAGGTCTTGCCTCTGATGGTTTTACCCATTTGGGAATATGTACAACTCTTATAGCATATGGCCCGTTATTGTCATTCCATATAACTTACCTCCATGGAATGTATGAAAGATCCGTTCATGTTTATGTCATTGCTTATCCCTGGTCCACGTTCACCTGGTAAAGATATAAATATTTACTTGAGACCATTGATCGAGGAGTTACAAACATTATGGAATGTGGGTGTGCATACCTATGATGCAGCTTCATAGCAGTATTTTCAGATGCATGCCGCATTATTATGGACCATTAATGATTTTCCAGCTTATGGTTCATTATCTGGATGGAGCACTAAGGGATACATGGCATGTCCAGTTTGTGCGGGTCAAACACCTTCGCAACGATTACGGAATAAAATCGGATACACTGGACACAGGAGATTTCTTGAGTTGAGTCATCCTTGGCGGAAAAGTCAATTATTTAACGGTCAACATGAACCTCAGAGTATGCCCACTTCATTGTCTGGATTCGACATACTTTGCCAACATCAACAACTCAGAGACAACACACCAGGTAAACATCCTAATAATAGAGATAAAAATCGAAAACGCTTACCTGAAGAGTTGAATTGGACAGGAAAGAGTATTTTCTTTGAGTTAGAATATTGGGGGACTCTGAGTTTGCGATATAATTTGGATGTAATGCATATAGAAAAAAACATTTGTGAGTTTAGTGGGTACACTATTCAATATTCCGGGTAAGACAAAAGACACTGTAAATGCTAGATTGGACCTACAAGATCTTAGAATTCGCAGTGAATTGCATTTACAAGTCACCTCTCGAGGTCTTATTAAGCCTCCTGCTAGTTATGTGCTCAATCAATCAGAGAGAAAATCATTCTGTGATTGGCTGAAAATGGTTAAATTCCCTGATAATTATGCATCGAACATTGGGCGTTGGGTCAGAGATGATACAATAACGGGATTAAATAGTCACGATTGTCATGTGCTTCTCAAGATTCTCCTTCATGTTGGCATTCGACCTTATCTCCCCCCGAATGTATGCGACGTCGTACTTGATCTATGTGGCTTCTTTAAACAATTATGTCAGAGGACATTAAGCACATATGTTATTGACGACCTTGAGCGAGGAATCGTGATAATCTTATGCAAGCTGGAGCGAATTTTGCCACCTGTCTTTTTTGATGTCATGGTACATTTGGCTGTGCATTTACCGGCTGAAGCTAGAAAGGGAGGTCATGTCCATTACAGATGGATGTATCCCATTGAGAGGTACTATATATATATATACACAGTTTTATATAAGAAAATTCTTAACTTTTTTCATGTGCATAGAATTTAGTATTAATGCAAACTTGTTGTCATATCTGCAGGGCTTTGGGAGATTACAAACAATATGTGAAAAACAAGGCACGCCCTGAAGGGTCAATAGCTGAAGCTGTTATAATAAGTGAAGCAATAACATTTTGTTCGATGTACATGCTGAATATTGAAACTCATTTTAATCGTCGGCCACGAAACTATGATGGAGATGCAAGTAATAACCAAGATATCACAGTGTTCCGTCAAAATTGCAGACCATTTGGAGCAGTAGGTGTCAAATTACTATCCCTTCAGGAAGTTGAACGTGCACATTGGTTTATATTGAGTAATTGTGATGAAGTGCAACCGTATATAACATAAGTTTTTCTGGTGCATAACTATTGTATTTTTTCCATACATTAACCGTGATAATTTATTGTAGGCAACATCTAACAATGCTACAATGTCGTGGTGACCACAATGTTGATGGAACACACAGAAAAGAATTTCCTAAATGGTTTCAGACAACTGTAAGTTAGAATATTTTATATTTATTTTTATCCTAACATTAAACATTTCAGTTTGTTATATTAACACATATTTTCTCTCATTGTCAGATTAACAACCAAGTTCAAAATGGTCAATTGGACTCGCAATCCTCGTTGGTTTCTTTGGCTTATGGGCCTCAAAAGCAGGCTTATGAGTACAGTGGTTGCATTGTCAACGGAGTTAGATTTCATACCGAACAGCGAGATGTTACTCATGTGACTCAAAATTCTGGAATTGTAGTCCAAGGAGAACACGGCTCAGATCTAATTGACTTCTACGGCGTATTGCAGTCGGTCATTGAGTTGATATACCGACCCAGACGACATATTGTGCTATTCGACTGTAAGTGGTTTGATACAAATGCCAGAAAGAGGAGAATTCAAGTTCGTAATCATCTAACGTCATTAATGTTCAACGTTTTTGGTACAAGAATGATCCATACATTTTTTGTACCCAAGCACGTTCAGTGATATACATATCTGATCCCAAGTTAGGAACTGGATGGATGGTGGTAGAAAAGTTACAACATAGGGCCATCTGGGACACGCAGGAGAAAGATAGAGTTGACATATCAGATGAAACAGAAGAAGTCTCCGGCAACTTTGAAGATACTGCACAAATAATTATGGACCAACTGTCACCGTTCCTGAAAATATCACATTAACTCGAGCTAGTACAGACGTTGAGATAATTCCTCATGCTGAAGTGAGCGCTGAAGTAGCAAGTGAAGAACAATTTGACACTGAAGATGACTTCGATTCCAGTCACGAATCCTCAAATACCGATGACAATAGTGATTATGAAGTTACTGTATTTTGTGATTGATGAATAATTTTCTGGATTATATAATGTATGGTTGTTGATTTTAATTACTCTTTAGATATGGTTGAAATATTATCGTAATTATTAATAGTATAACTATCATATATTTGTTTTTATTATTTTTAATGGTAGACATCTAGCGTCGATAAAAATATTCGACGCTAATATGTGAACATTTAGCGTCGACTTATGGTCGATGCTAAATGTCTTTCATTTAGCGTCGAAAACAGTCGACGCTAATGTCTGTCATTTAGCGTCGAAAATATTATTTCGACGCTAAATATAAAATTAAATTTCCCGGAAAAATAACCCTAAATTTTTAATAAACCGCCTATTTTTTGGCGTCGAAATAGTCGACGCTAAAATCAATTTAATTCGACGCTAAATGTACAATTAGCGTCGAAAATTGTGTTTCGACGCTAAATATAAAAATTAAATTTCCCGGAAAAATAACCCTAAATTTTAATGAACCGCCTACTTTTTGGCGTCGAAGTATTCGACGCTAAATGTCGTTTAAATCCCTAAAACCAGAGACCTCTTCTTCTCGGCTCAAACGAGCAAAATTCTCCCATTAACTCTCTTCTTCTGCATTCTCGGCTTCTAGACATCGCAAGCAACGAATTTAAGGTAAGTCTCACTTTTTGATTTTAATTTGATGATGATGATGGTGGTGGTGATGGTTGTCAATAAGATTTATGGTTGTTGATGATGATGATTGTTGAAGTTGATGATGAATTTGCATGATGACATATCATGGTTGTTGATGTATGATGATGAATTTGTATGATGATGATTGTTCATAGAGTGGAATCATTGATGATGATGATGATGTTTGAACATGTTGTTCTGCCTTAAATTGATGATGACAACGAACAGCTGTTGTTCTGCCCAGAACATAACCAAATTTGTATATATACATATGATGTTAAGAGACGTATAGGTTAGATATGTTTATTTGGCATGTTTGTATGTGTTTTGGAATTCGAAAGTTCATATAGTATAGTATGTGTTTTGGAATGTTTGTTATGGTTATGCGTGTGCATGATGATTGTGTGTGTGATGTATTGGTTGTTAAATGTGCTTCGTGGTTGGTTGTATGATGATTGTGTGTGTGACTGTGTGTATGTACATGTATGATGGAACTCGTAGATTATATGGATAATGAATGCATATGTGAAATGAATAAATGAATGAATGAATTTGAAAACGAAAGTGAGCATTCGATGTTATAAGCGCTTTTGTTAAGTTGTATTGACTTGTATGGATATGTATGTATATGTATAAGAACTTTGGAATTTGATGATGCTAATGCGACGGGTTTTTGCAGATGGCACCGGGCAATCGCAAACGGGCTACCGTGACTCCATCTACATCAGCAAGGGCAACTGGCCCTGGTGATTTCTCTGCTAGCACAGGTGAGTCCAGTACAGTGAAGGGTCGAGGACGCACCCGTGGCCAGGGGTTGGCTAAGTACGTTAAGGCTCACGGCCGTATCCGGATAGAGATATCAGATGATGGACACACTCAAGTCGGACAACATAATTCAGCGTTTAATACAGCCATAGGAGCTACAGCTCGATATGAAGCTCCCCAAAACTACGTATCTTGGAGAAAGATACTGTGGGAGACGAAAATGAACCAGCTATTCCCTTCGCTACTTGTAAGTTTTCGATATTGTTTGTTATTTAACATTTTTATTTTATACTTATTTTTACTCGAATTTTCATGTAGGAATGGTTCGACTTCGATCTGACCCAAGTGAATGTCCAACAATATATTGACTACCACATGGGGAAAAGTTATAAAGATTATAGAACAAAAGTCCTGAAATCAATATTCGACGAACATGGACCTTCAAATGCTCCACAACACAAGCCTGATTTTATAGAGGAACAAGATTGGACATTCTTATGTGAGCTTTGGACTAGCAAAAAACACGATGTAAATTTTGAAATAAACGGAAATTTATAATTGTCTTTGTTTTCGGTACTTACAGTGTTGGTAAATATAGGATAAATGTCACGCAAATGCGGAAAATCGAAGTCACTTGCGTTTTAACCACCGTGGAGGTTCGAAGTCATTTATCCAACATCATGCCCGAACATTCTGAGGTAAATATATCCTAACGTAAAATTTAACAGTTAATTGTTTTTACTAATCTGGAATAATATTGAATTTATTTTATGTTTATAACAGAGTAGCATATGTGAGGTGCAATCATTTCCAGATTTTTTCCGTGTGACGCATTACAATGAGAGGAACAAATGGATAAATGAAGAAGCCGAACGCTGCTATGTAAGTTTCAGTTTTTAAAATAAAATAATTAATATTATATATGTTAATTTTTTTTCTCAAATTCTAATATTAACTTATTTTTTGAAACAGAACGAAATGATGGAACTCCAACATCAAACTCAGGAGACAGGGTCCGACCCCATACCATATGAGCAGCTGTCGCAATTGGTTTTCAAGAATCAGACAGCTTAAAACGTTGGCCTTGGCACTCGTAAGAAGCCAACGTCATCTGCACGCAATAGTGGTAATTCGGACAATGTCTCTCTTAGAGACGAGTTAGTCACCACCAAAGACGACCTAGCCAGCACCCGAGACGAGCTGCAGCAGACTAAGGAGAAGCTACAACAGGTCACGGTGGACCACGAGAAGAAGATGGTGGACCACGAGAAGAAGATGGTGGACCACGAGAAGAAGATGGAGCAGTTGGAATAGCAACTGCTGGCTTTCCGTCAGATGTTCTATTGGGGTTGGTGCTCAGAGCGCCAATTCCCGGTTGTATTTCTGTTGAATACTTCTGTAAAACATTATTATTATGAATAATATATGCAGTTTCTATAATATAATCTATCTTTCTATATGGTAAAGACGTAATGACCCGAGAATGATTAGTCATGATACAGTTGCAAAAGCGTCGCAACGGACATTGAGTAGTATCATGACGTTGTCATTCTCAGACAATTCCTGGTCAAGGTTTACACTACTTGGTCAGTATAGTAAACCCGTTGAGACCGGTACATGTCGTATACTGGAATATATGATTCCAATGATTTCTCAATGAACCATTAGTCTTGGAGACTAGTATGGACGTGTAGGTGTTTATAACGGATAAACACTGAACGACTCACCGAAGATTCTTAATGGATGGTACACCAGCGTCAATAAGAATCTTCTTGGGTTGAGTAGCACTTGTGATTCTTAGACTTGAGATGCCATTGTGGGCACATGAGACATCTTCTACACTTAGACGGCAGTCACGTCACCGATCTATTTAGATCAGACCTCCGCCTGTTCGTTGGGTGTAGACAGATCCTCAGGGTATCCTATGTGTATCAAGATAGGATCCGTCAGTTCTGTGTATCAGAGCATAGGTAGTCCATATGATTAGCAATCAGATAAAACCATGGGCCCGTGGTAAAGTTTAGAAGCTAGTTCTAAACATTCTTTTGAGATTGCTAATAGAATAGTCGACTGGATAATCCCGATAGAGATTTGACGTTTACATCTATATCTCTGGGATTTATCCGGATACCTGTGACGGAGGAATTATACATTTGCCATGACCTCGACCTGTATGGTTCAGCGAGATTATCCGTGATCGTCATAATCTACGGGTGGATAGATTATGGACACGAAATTTGATTTCGTGACGGATATACCTGAATCTAGAGAGTCTCAATAATGAAACATACTCGTAGAGCACTAGAGCAACATTAATAAATAATATTGATTATTTATAAAGTCGTTTAAAGGTTAAACGCAAGATACGTGCTAAAAGGACTAGATAGTCATTTGTGTATTTTTGTGTATTTACATTTAATACTTGATTAATTTAAATACACATTAATTAATAGTCAAAATGAGTTATTTGACTTATATCCTAAATGAATATATGTTTTTAATATTTAATGTAAATATTATACATATATTTAATATATTTGTATTTGATTAATTAATTAATTATTTAATTGTTAAATGATTAAATTAATTAAAATAGAAATATCTTATGTTAGGATATTTAAAGTAAATGATGTTAGTTGCTTTTGTTGACTTAAATAAATATCTAATAAAGTTGTTTTGATATTTATGCAAGTTGATTAAATGATAATTGAAATGAAATTGAAATTACAATTTCTTGTATTTGCCTTTGATTTTCGGCCAAGGTGAAAATGTTACAAGTATATATTGTTTTCATTTCATTTAATTGTTAACCTAATACACTTTACTAAAACACAAACTCCATTGAAGAAAGACAAAGGAAGCTTGAGAAAAGAAAGACAAAAATCAAAAAGCTTGGATTTTTAGTAAGTTTCTTGAACTTGCTATTAATAATGAATTTGTTCCTTAGGTTCTAGGCTTTAATATATGACATTATTAGGATGTTTCTTTCTTTGTTCCTTGTGGTTTTTGTTGATGGAAGTTTTGGTGAAGTATGAAGCATGTGTAATGAAGGAAGTGTATAACTATTGTAGTAATAAACTTTCTTTTAAGGTTTTGGAAACCATGTTGCTAATCTAGAGTTATTTACCCACTCTTAATGACCTAGATTTGATCTTGAGTTGTTTCATTGTGTTGAGACTTGGATTGGATGGAAGAATGATGATTAAAGTAATTGATTTAAACTATTTGGTCTAATTTGTCCAATTTGTGAAAATTGAAAAATTAGGGTTCATGACTAATTCCAAATTTGGGGGTTTTCATATATGTTGTGTATTTATGTGTGTATATGATGCATATAAAGTTTCATGTTGATTGGATATCATTTGGATGTGTCTTGAAGCATGAAAGTGCAAAATGCACAAAATTGCACTCTAATGGTGCTCTCGGCTTTGATAAGGAATTTGGGGATTTTGGTTGCTTTGGTGTTTTGATGTTTTGAACATCATAAGTTCATCTTAGAAATGATTTAGAATCATTCAAAATTGATTTGATCAATTTCGGACTAAAACGGACAAAAACACAAAGCAATGGTATTTCGGTAAATTCACCTAAAAATGTTTTATTGAATTTATTTTCATAATTTGATTATTGGAATGTTAAATAAATATGTTTATTTAATTAATCCGAGAAAAATTTTTGAAATCTGAAAATCGGATTTTCACCGCTTCCGCTGCGTATACCGGATTCACCCCCTAATAACCCCTACAAAATGGTATCAGAGCGAGTCTGATTCTAGGCCACCTAATATGATTAGCCTTTATTGAATCAATGTTTAATCATGTTTTCTATACTTTATGCATGCTTATTAGGATCTAAATTGGTTAGATTTATGGTGTATGACACTTAGCGGAAAATCCCTAAATAATAAGGTTTGAATGTAATTTTGTATTTGATGCATGTTATATGGTCCGTCTTGTCAATACGGTTTATGAATACTTCTTTGTGACTACATCCGAGACCGTGCCTCTGCTGTGAGGATGTAGCCGATAAAGATTTATTTATACCGGATGTATATCAGATACTAGGTAAATTCAAGTAAAAGCGGAATTCTGAACGTGCCCTAGCTGTCAGGATTACGTAAGTAACTTGAGTTTACTATTGACGAGTTTAACCTTGGTACGTCTCCTTGTGGGCCTGCCTTCGCAACGACAACAAGAAACGGCCAGGACCGGATACTTAGGAGTCATTAGTGAATGATTGACAAATGAGTTGTCTACCTGATGAATATACGTAGGCGAGACTGTGTCTCTGCTGTGAGCCGAAATATATTCACGGGATCCACTTTTCACTATTAGTATTTAATTTAATCATTAAATATTTGTATTCTGTTTTGGGATTACAGTATTGCATGATTTAGTGGGATGGGCATATTAGATTAAAAATCCATGATCTAGTTTATGCTTTTGATATTATATGAAACTGCTTTATTTATGCTAACCGTTTTTCGTGATCTATATGATAGATTGGCGATGGCGGGACAATCCACAAATCAGTTTGCGCGTATGCTTGATGCGAACAAACTGAAAGGCGCTGAGAACTTTGCAGACTGGGAATTGGATTTGAGGATTGTCCTCGATTCCGAAAAGCTGGGTTATGTTCTTGAGGGTCCGTTGCCCCTTGCAGTGGGTGTGGATGCTTCGGAGGAGGAACGCCAAGTTTTTAAAACTTGGAAGGATGATGATTTAAGGGTTAAATCATACATCCTTAGTTCACTGTCTCCGAAACTCAAGCAACAGTACTATGGTATGTTAGATTCCTACAGTATGATGACGCGATTGAGACAATCTTTTGAGAACCAGGAACAAGTGATTGTTCACAAAGTCACCATGGAACTGTTCCATGCGCGTCTGGATGAGGGGCAGAGTGTTAGCCCACATATTCTTCATGTAGGGGTTTTAGGGGCTAAATCCGATAACGCAGCGGAAGCGGCGGAAGATCGTATCTTCCGATTTCAAAACTTTTTTCTCGGATTAATTAAATAAACATATTTATTTAATTATCCAATAATCAAATTATGAAATAAAATTCAAATGAATCATATTCAAGTGAATTTACCGAAATGCCCTTACATTGGTATTTTGTCCATTTTAGTCCGAAATTGATCTAATCAATTTTGAATGATTCTAAATCATTTCTAAGATGAACTTAGCATGTTCAAAACATCAAAACACCAAAAGCACCAAAAATCCCAAATTTCTAATCCTTGGCCGAATGCACCTCCAAGGTGCCATTTTGTGCACTTTGTCATTTCATGCATCAAAACACATCAAGATGTAATCCAATGAACATGAAACTTTATATGTATCATATACACATCCAAATACACAACATATATGAAAACCCCCAAATTTGGAATTGGTCATGAACCCTAATTTTTCAATTTCTTCAAATTGGACAAATTAGACCAAATTGGTTTAAATCAATTACTTCAATCATGTTTCTTCCATCCAATCAAAGTCTCAACACAATGAAACAACTCAAGATCAAATCTAGGTCATCTAAGAGTGGGTCAACAACTCTAGATTAGCAACAAGGTTTCCAAAACCATAAAAGAATACTTATAACTACACTAGTCACAAGCTTTCTCCATTATACATGCTCAACACTTTCACCAAACTTTTATCCATCAAAAACACAAAGAATAAAGAAAGGAATAACTTAAGAACATCATATGTTATAGCCTAGATCATAAGGAACAATTTCTTATCTAATAGTAAGTTGGAAAAACTTACTAAATCCAAGCTTTTCTTTAGTTTTTCCTTTTCTTCTTCACTTGCTTCCTTGGTTTTTCTTTAAATGGAGTTTATGTCAAAGTGAATTAGGTTATCAAATGAAAGTGAAATGAAAACAATTTATACTTAGGACAAATAATTCCCTTGGCCGAAATTGTGTATACATATATACCAAATTTCATTTCAATTTCATTTAACTTTACATTTAGTCAACTTGCATAAATATCTTAATAACACTTTATTAGATATTTAATTAAGTCAACAAATGCAACTAAGAATAATACAACTCTTATATTTAAGTGTTATGGCCGAAATTATAAAGAAATAAAGGAAAAATATATTTTTATTTTTCAAGGGTGTAAAAGGGTAGAAGAAAGAGAAAGAGAAATGGAGCTTATTCTTCCCAAGCTAACAAGAAGTTCAAGGGGAAGTGCTATAATTGTGGAAAAAACGGTCATATGACAAAGAACTACAGAAACAAGAAGTCTCATGACAAATGCAAGAAAAAGAAAAATGAGGCCCATGTCACTGAAGATGAGCAATAGACTGATGAGATTTCAGAGATGAACCTCTCAGCAGTGGTAACTGAAGCCAACTTGGTTGGGAATCCGAGAGAATGATGGGTAGACACTGGGGCTACTAGTCATATATGTGTTGTTAGTAAGATGTTTTCCTCGTATCAGTTGGTCGATGGCGGTGATCATCTAACAATGAGAAACTCGACTACCTCTAGAGTGGTTGGACAAGGCACAATGGGTCTGAAGATGACTTCCGGAAAGTAGCTTACATTGAAGAATGTTTTGCATGTTCCTGATATTCGGAAGAACCTGGTCTCGGGCTCTCTCCTTAGCAAGAATGGCTTTAAGCTTGAATTTGTTTCTGACAAGTTTGTTTTGACCAAAAATGATGTTTATGTACGATAATGATACCTCACTGATGGCCTTTTCAAGTTCAATGTAATGAATGTCAATCGACACAGTGCTAATAATAAAGCTACAACTTCTGCTTATATTATTGTGTCACAAAATGTATGGCATGGGAGGTTAGTACATGTTAATTATGATACGATGCGTAAATTAATTAACATGGACCTTATACCTAAATTTACAATTGATAACCAACATAAATGTGAGGCATGTGTTGAAGCAAAATGCATAGAACATCATTTCATTTCACAGAACGAAGTTCTGAACCCTTGGAACTTGGACACTCTGACGTGTGTGATATGAATAGTGTGCAAACAAGAGGCGGTAAAAAGTACTTTGTCACTTTTATCGATGATAGCACAAGATTCTGTTATGTGTATTTACTGAGGAGCAGAGATGAAGCTATTGATAGCTTTATACACTATAAGAACGAAGTTGAAAATCAACTTGGCAAGAAAATCAAAAGAATCATGAGTGATAGAGGTGGTGAATATGTGTCACAATTTGGTGAATATTGTTCCAATCATGGAATTATTCACGAAACTACTGCTCCTTATTCACCTCAACAAAACGGGATTGCTGAGCGCAAAAATCGAAGGTTGAAGGAAATGATGAACGACATGTTGACAAACTCTGGTTTACCCCATAACTTGTGGGGGAAGCCTTGATTTCCGCCAACTACGTTCTGAACAAGCTTCCTCATAGAAGATTGGACAAGACACCATATGAGTTATGGAAAGGTCACATATCTTCCTATAAATATCTAAAAGTATGGGGGTGTCTTGCCAAAGTAATGGTTCCTAAACTTAAGAAGGTTAGAATATGACCCAAAACTGTTGATTGTATATTCATTGGATATGCTCGCAACAGTAGTGCGTATCGATTCTTGGTACATAAGTATGAGATTCCTGACATCAATCCGAATATGATAATTGAGTCAAGGAATGCGATATTTTTTGAAGAGACATTTCCTTGTAAGGAAAGACAAAGAACAGAGTCTCTCAAAAGAACTATTGATAATGTCAAAGACAGTGATCAGGTTGACTAAGAGTCAGATCAACGTGGAAATATTGAGAAAATTCAAATCAAGTTTAGATTGGCTCTTGATACCATTGTTAGTGTCCTAGACATGCCCAAGGTCTCTAAACATGATATGTGTGTGAATAAATCAAATGGAGTTGCAGAAATACTCACTTTGATCGGATGAGAAAAATTCAAAAACTTTCTTTGAAGATGAAGCTCCAAGCCTTGCATTTAAGTTTTAAACTCTTGGGTGAGTTTCCCTATCACATTTCTTTGACTCCTTTAAGTGCTAGCTTGAACAAAAATTGAAGGAACATTTTCTCCTCCAAGAAGACAACCTTCGGCCAAGAGAGGATGTGAGGGAGAGAGTGAATAGTTTGTCCAACTAGTTACCAAACTTGTAAAAGTGTATTTACTTTTTGACTTCCAAAGTGCAATAAATATTGCCAACCACTTCCATCATCTTTTGACAAGTTGATGTAAGTTAGAGTGGGTCCCACCACTTTAAATTCCAAATTTAAGTTGACTTGTACAACACACTTTGGGCCTGGTTCGTTTAATCCGACTAAACGAATTTTTCGTCGCTAAATAATTAAATCCAATTTTATTAAATAATAATACCTCGCAAAATTATTACAAAAGTCGCTTACGAATTAATTCCAAATTAATTTGTTCGCTTGAATTAAAATCCAATTTTAATTCCGTATTGAAATCCAAATTCAATTAATATATCTAATATATTATTTTAGCCCAAATTAAATAAATTAAATAGAAAAATCCAATTTAACTATTAAATTTATTTTGCCGATTAATTCCAAATTAATCACGTTCTCTCTTCTAGTCGAATTAATCCCAGATTAATTCTTGACACAATTAATCCCATATTAATTTTCTCATTGATAATTAATCCCATATTAATTCTTACCGTAATTAATCCCAGATTAATTTTCTCTCTCATAATTAATCCCAGATTAATTCTTACCGTAATTAATCCAAAATTAATTTTCTCTCTCAAAATTAATCAGTCAAATGTCATCGGTGAATCTTTGGGAAGCGACCCAAGAGATCCATGTATATGTTGGCAGTAAATACGATCCTCGGACTATCCGAACACGTACTTACCCAATACCACATTCTCACCGATTTACAAGACATGGTTGGCTTCTAGCAAAGCACCGTGCCTACCCAATTCTCCAGAAATATTCAACATGGAATATATATAATCTGTATCAGGCGTAGTATATAATGTATTGCGTAATACGATCCAGTATCGGACGTCACATGCTAGGCCTAGGGCTGGAATTGTGTCTGCCATGTACGAAGCATATATCGGATCACTAGCAACTAGTCTATGTAATCGGATAATCATGACCTAGTCATACTATCCCGATAGCTGTAGCATTTAAGAGTACTAGTTCTGTATCTCTGGGTGATCATCATCTCCATATGACTGAAGTGATACTTCCATATTGACATGACACCCAATACACTATGATTCTTGATGAGTGGTAAATCTATCACTAATACTCACTCACTTAACCTAATATTTTGTATAGTTTCTTGAGTTTTGTGAATATTTTTATGTGTTTTGTGTTATTTTGTAGATAAATAAAGTTTCAGGACATTCTGGAGGTGATTTGGGCCAAAACAGTGAAAATTGGACGAATAGGGCATTTTGGTAATTTCCCGCGTCGCGATGCCAAGACATTCAGCGTCGCGACGCCTAAGATGCGCCGAACAGTGCTAACGTGCGCCGGGTCCACAAATTAGAATCTGAGAAAAGTTTGACTTTGCTAACGTGCGCCGTGCCACGTGTCACCATCACAGCCGATCTGCTAAAATGCGATGTGCCACGTGTCATCATCCTACGGTGCTGACAGTCATCATCGCCACGTGTGCCACGTGTCACTCCATGTCATTGCCACGTCATCAGCCACATCACCAGGTTGACCAAGTCAAACTGCCACCTCACCGCCACGTCATCATCAGCCAATCAGGAAGTGCCACGGTCCTTTCCCACGTGTCGCCACGTCAGGCCACACAGCATCAATTATTGGCTATCTAATCCTTATCTGACACGTGGCGGATAAGAATCTAGCCGACCAATCAGAAGCCGCCACGTGTCACAATAATTGAGTCTCCAACAACCTCGCCACGTGTCACCTTATCATCTTATCCAGAATCTGCAACCGACGAACCAGAGCGTGCCACGTCGACAGAAGCTGGCGTAACGACGCCAAAGGCCTCAGCGTCGCGACGTATGATGCCTATCCGCGCCTATAAATTGAGCTCGAGATTTCAGTTTTAGATGCACCACTCTCTCTCATCTCTTTGATGTAAAGAGAGAGTTTCTCTCTCGTTTCTTTTAGTTTTTAGTTTGTAAAGAGAGATTTCTCTCTCTAGTTTCTTTTAGTTTTTAGTTTTTAGTTTGTAATAATTTTAATTACGTTTTGTTAATATAGTAATTTACTTTTTTTTACTTTTTACAGTTTTTTACTATTCACCATGAGGAGGTAACTTCCCCAGCTATGGTGAAAGGTAATTCTTTTACTGTTACTA
Organism: Zanthoxylum bungeanum; assembly: GCA_019454045.1. Lineage (NCBI taxonomy): Eukaryota > Viridiplantae > Streptophyta > Magnoliopsida > Sapindales > Rutaceae > Zanthoxylum > Zanthoxylum bungeanum. The sequence continues at coordinate 140,467 of SKCR01041523.1, forward strand.
TTTAGATTAATCTCCCTTAAAAATAATATATTCACTATTTAAAATATTGACTTAAAAAGGATACCGCCAGATTGGTCGGTTGGTTTAATTCATTTTAATCTGGTTTAAACCTGACTAATAAAGGATACCGCCAGATTGGTCGGTTGGTAATATTATCACAAGTTTATATATTATTTTATGGGAGATATCTAAAATAGTAAATAGTAAAAGTAATTCTTTTTACCTTAGCATTTTATTTTATTTTACTTTTCAGCTTTTACTTTATGTCTTTTACTTTTCAGCATTTTTTACTTTATGTCTTTTACTTTTAAGTTTTTATTAGCCCTAGTTATGTGTTAGTTATCTGGGGTTGTGATGAATTCTAATATCACCGGTTTATAAGGGGTTATTTTATAGTTTGGGTAATTTAAAGGTTTATATATTAAGTCTTAAGCTTAAAGCTTCTTATTGTCTGATCACCAATAGGATTGATGTGGTAAATCTAAAATGAACTAGACATAGGGATTTTAGGTTTCAGCCTTAGACTTAATAGCCCACGATCTTCCTTGAGGATAGATAACCCTTTAATAGATTTCCTTACAAGATAGACATATACCTGTCGGGCTGAGGTAGCCATAATTGGAACTTAAACTTAATGAATCCAGATAATTTGGTTGACATAGACATATGGTTCAATTGGATTAAACTGGGTATTTACGTCTGACCATCGACAAAGGGTTTTGCATAATTTAGTGTTTCTGGTTAGTAAACCAATTTATTACACAAATATGAAATAACCACTTCATCTTTTAAATGATATTAGAATGATTCACAACCCTAGATCTTTTGTCTTTTGTTATTTTCCTTAGTATTTTCTTTTGTCTTTTTATTTATTTATTCATTTCGCAATTCTACAATCAATCAAATCAATCAAGTAATCATTCTCTTCTCCCTCAATTAGATATTTGTAAATAAATAGATTCAATTATTAATAACAGCAGTAGGAATTAAGTCCTCGTGGGATCGATATTTTTATACTACTTGAACGATACGTGCGCTTGCGTTATACGTGTGTGTTTACGCCGGTCAAATTTTTGGCACCGTTGCCGGGGACTTATTTTTCTTGAGTTATTAATTTTGAAACTATTAAATTTACTTATATCTAATTTTCTTTATTTTTATCTGTAATTTTTATCTCTTTCTTTTGTTTTCAGGTGATTGAAAAATGGAACATTATTGGGAGATAGAGAGATCACGAGCTTTACTAGAAGATACACCCCAAATCTGGGAGCAACAGTCCGGTTTTCTGAGGCCTGTTGTCCAGCCCAACAATTATCACTGGATGCCAGAACCAAGCAATACCACATTTGCTCAACAAGACGCAATGGGAGATGTGACATATGTAATGGTAACCACCCTAGAGATTATTGCGAATACAACTACCATCCAGGGTGACAGAGCTATCAAGATCCTTCATGGTATGACGAGCCATCACATTTCACAGAACCACATTTTCCATCTTATCCACCACCCACCTACAATGATCTTCATCAACAATCAGAACCATCAGAGGAAGATCAGTTGCTAAACATGCTCGAAGATGTTCAAGAAACGAAAAGAAAAGTTGGATACAATGCTTGAAACAAGCCAGAATCAATTTGAAAGTATTCAGAGACAATCAGAATTCATTCAGAAGATGACAGATCAAATGAGACAATTCACAGAAAACCAGAACTACATACCTCAAGAACCAGTTTCAGATGACACTGATGAAGCCTTCGAGTACCAATCATTTCACAATGACACTTCAACAGAGGAGGCTGAGCAGTATCAACAACCAGAGGTATCAGTTCAGGAGCCCAACCGGCAAAGTCTCAATTTGACTTTTATTATTCAGATTCTGACGAGGATGAAGCTGATCTATTTGTACCAACTACACCAACAACGGAGGATCAAACTTTCAATCCTCAAAATGATGATCTTGGAGCATGCTTTACCATGATGTTTGAAGAAGATCTATCTGAACCATCCATTCCAGTCATATCAGAGGATGAAAACCTAATGTCAGAAACATCTTTGCATCCTCAGGTTGACAATTTTGAAGCATGTATTTCACAGATGACAATGAAGAGCTGAATACAAGAATTTTACAATACATCTGTGAAGAAAAGGTGGAACAAGAAGTAGAGAAAATGGAGGAGCAAATGTCTGACCTTAATAAAGATCCAGAGCATTCAGGAGAAAACATCGCTGTTTTGGGGAGTACAAATCAAAGATATTGCCCAGAAGCTTGACAGAATGGAACTCCCATTACAAGTCAAGCACCATACGAGACCTCCTGATTTTCTTTCTTTCTTTGTAGGAACCACTGGAGTAAGAAGGTGCAAAAAGGTGGCACAAGCACTAAATGGGACAAAAAATTTTCTGCTACCTTACCGTTGGAAGAGACCCTCCAAAAGCAACGCTCACGGGATTGTCTTTAATAGGACATCCAAAACGACATTGAAACCACCTTAACAGATGGATTTCAGACACGTCTGGCTAAAGATGAAAAATTTAGCGCTAGCAGGGAGGCAACCCATGCAATTTGTTGTAATTTCTGTTTTCATATTTTGTGTATACATGTTGTAGAGTTTTTAATTTTTGTGTTATTTTTGTAGGGAAAAGCACAAACGGAGCATTTTAAGACAGAAGAAATGGTGTTTGGCAATCACAAAGATGAGAAACAATTCATTAGCGATGGTTGAGTAAAGAATTAATTCTTGAGACGCATTCTAATGGATTTATATACCAAACGAGTGGCGTATTGCGTACATAATTTCGTTGCCTTAATTATTGTTTTGATTCACTTTTCTGTTGTAATTATCTTTATTTTCGTAGACAGGATCCAGACTTTTTGACCTTTCACGATTTCATTTTGTTGTTTAGCTAAACAAGCTTCCTATGGAAGATACTAGTGCTATTATTACTCACCCGTTTCAGGTACTATAAATTCAGCTCGTCATTGCACTTTGGAAGGCATCCTGATTTGAGAAAGAAATACATAAAAAATGGAAGCCACTTCAAGAAGACGAGTTGAAAATATCTGTGTGTTTTGCTGTAGTAGTGTTGGTACTAAGCCACAATACGTAAGGCAGCACAGGAATTGGGTCGAGTCTTAGCTGCAGGAATAGTGCACTTAATAATGGCGGAGGCAATCTTGGACTTATGAGGATCGTTTCAAAGGCTGTACAGGAATGAGGCAGTCACGTTTTGGGAATCATCCCAAAACCCTTGGCAGAGGCAAATCTTTTTGGATTATCAAACGGAAAGGAACTTATTGTGCCAGGTATGTCTGAACGACTGGTAGAAATGATTAACCGTGCTGATGTTTTTATCGCTTTGCCAGGTGGCTTGGGCACATTGGAGGAAATTTTTATAGTTCTATCTTGGGCGAACCTGAACATACACCAGAAACCGCTTGGACTATTTAACGTTGATGGATTTTATGATTTTCTTTGTGTGTTTCTTCTTGATGATGCCCGAAGAAATGGGTTCGTGTCAAAACCTATGAAAGAACTCCTATATACTCCAGAACTGCTCCGGATCTAATAGACCAACTTTTAGCCTATGAACCACAAGTTGACCCTATCCTTTCAAAGATAATTGGTCTGAGGACGATCGTGGTAAGAGGCGTAGAATTAATCTGGATCTTAACCTTTAATTCCCTGTAGATTTTCAGCTAACCAGGTACGACCTTCTTAACTCTCCTTTTACTGTTTAAGACACTGGGGACAATGTCTCATTTAGGTTTGGGGGAGGGAATTAGTTGATCAGTACCTTGTTTTGTTTTAGTTGTTGTTTTTAATTTTAGGCCAAAATTTTTCAAAAAATTCAAAAATATTTTGTGTTTTGTGTGTTTTTATTTTGACTAAAAAGGTGAAATTGATAAGAGAGAGATAGCTGAGTAAGGAGTTTCCACTCCTGAGACGTATCTAAAACCATTTTTGAAACAAGTTAATTTTTGTTTATTTCATTTTGAATTATTTAATTTGTGAATTCTCCTTAAAACGGACTAAAATGGATCTTCATATGCTCAGTTGACAGGTATTATCAACATATATAGTAATTACAGACATGAGCTATAATTGAAAAGTTTGTAATATTCAGTGCTCCAGTTTAATTGGAGGAAGCATCTCAAAAAGCAGTAGAGTAAAAAAAAAATCTGAGATCCGAGTTATTAAGTCTGTAAGGGTGTTTTAACACCTAGTGCCCTAAACCAACTGGTTTGGGAGTCACTGGCCCAAGCTCGCTACATGGATCAAAGATGCTGCAAAAATATATATATCTGAAGTCTGAGTAATTAAGTCTGTAGGGGTGTCTTAACACCTGGTGCCCTAAAGCCAACTGGTTTGGGAGCCTCCGACCCAACACTCGTTACATAGATTGAAGATATTGTATATAAATAAAACATAGAGAAAAAATCAAAGAAAAAATCAGAAAAATCAGAAAAATTATTCCATTGCTACCAAAAGGTGTGAAATCTGATAGAACTTTAGGACAAAAATATTACTCTCTTATCAACTGCACTTATGACTGTTGTGGGCAAAAATGAGTTGATTAATATCTTGTTGGCTGTGTATATGAAGAATGGTAAAAATAATCGGAGAATTTACTTATTCTGTAATTTAGAAAGAAACAAAACAACTAGTAACTTGGAGTAGAAGTTTCACCTGATTAGTAACTAACTTCTTTATTCTCTTTTCTCTTGTCTTTCTGCTTTTGTGTGCATTAGTTTCACTACCTTTTTACTTTTTATAAATGTTTGTGGGTAGCATTGTTGTAAACCCTCACGAGACTACAACTCGTCCACTAGGGACACCTAGGGGTTTAAAGGCTTGTTTCATACGCTAAATGCAACCGTGATCCCTACGAAAGTGGCTTAGTTAAATTTTATTTTAAAGATGTTTATGTTATTTTATTTTATGTTTTGCTCGAGACTAGCAAAATGTTAGGTTTGGGGTGTGATGAGTGGTAAATCTATCACTAATACTCACTCATTTAACCTAATATTTTGTATAGTTTCTTGAGTTTTGTGAATATTTTGATGTGTTTTGTGTTATTTTGTACATAATAAAGTTTCAGGACATTATGGAGGTGATTTGGGCCAAAACAGTGAAAATTGGACGAAAATGGCATTTTGGTAATTTCCCGCATCGCGACGCCAAGACATTCAGCGTCGCGACGCCTAACATGCGCCGAACAGTGCTAACGTGCGCCGGGTCCACAAATCAGAATCTGAGAAAAGTTTGACTTTGCTAACGTGCGCCGTGCCACGTGTCACCACCATCACAGCCGATCTGCTAAAATGCGCTGTGCCACGTGTCATCATCCTACGGTGCTGACGTCATCATCGCCACGTATGCCACGTGTCACTCCATGTCATTGCCACGTCATCAGCCACATCACCAGGTTGACCAAGTCAAACTGCCACCTCACCGCACGTCATCAGCCGCCACCCAATCAGAAGTGTGCCACGTGTCCGCAATCCTACGGTGCCGACAGTCCCTTCCCACGTGTCGCCACGTCAGCGCCACATCAGCATCTATTATTGGCTATCTAATCCTTATCTGACACGTGGCAGATAAGAATCTAGCCGACCAATCAGAAGCTGCCACGTGTCACAATAATTGAGTCTCCAACAAACCCTCGCCACATGTCACCTTATCATCTTATCCAGAATCTGCAACCGATGAACCAGAGCGTGCCACGTCGACAGAAGCTGGCGTAGCGATGCGAAAGGCCTCAGCGTCGCGACGCTTGATGCCTATCCGCGCCTATAAATTGAGCTCGAGATTTCAGTTTTATATGTACCACTCTCTCTCATCTCTTTGATGTAAAGAGAGAGTTTCTCTCTCTAGTTTTTTTTAGTTTTTAGTTTTTAGTTTTGTAAATAATTTTAATTACGTTTTGTTAATATAGTATTTTCTTTTCTTTTTTTACTTTTTACAGTTTTTACTATTCACCATGAGGAGGTAACTTCCCCTGCTATGGTGAAAGGTAATTCTTTTACTGTTACTATTTAGATTAATCTCCCTTAAAATAATATATTCACTATTTAAAATATTGACTTAAAAAGGATACCGCCAGATTGGTCGGTTGGTAATTCATTTTAATCTGGTTTAAACCTGACTAATAAAGGATACAGCCAGATTGGTCGATTGGTAATATTATCACAAGTTTATATATTATTTTATGGGAGATATCTAAAATAGTAAATAGTAAAAGTATTTCATTTACCTTAGCATTTTATTTTATTTTACTTTTCAGCTTTTACTTTATGTCTTTTACTTTTCAGCATTTTTACTTTATGTCTTTTACTTTTAAGTTTTTATTAGCCCTAGTTATGTGTAGTTATCTGGGGTTGTGATGAATCTAATATCACCGGTTTATAAGGGGTTTTTTTATAGTTTGGGTAATTTAAAGGTTTACTTATTAAGTCTTAAGCTTAATGCTTCTTGTTGTCTGATCACCAATAAGATTGATGTGGTAAATCTAAAATGAACTAGACATAGGGATTTTAGGTTTCAGCCTTAGACTTAATAGCCCACGATCTTCCTTGAGGATAGATAACCCTTTAATAGATTTCTTACAGGATAGACATATACCTGTCGGGCGGGGGTAGCCATAATTGGAACTTAAACTTAATGAATCCAGATAATTTGGTTGACATAGACATATGGTTCAATTGGATTAAACTGGGTATTTGCGTCTGACCATCGACAGAGGCTTTTGCATAATTTAGTGTTCCAGGTTAGTAAACCAATTTATTACACAAACATGAAATAACCACTTCATCTTTTAAATGATATTAGAATGATTCACAACCCTAGATCTTTGTTTCTTTTGTTATTTTCCTTAGTATTTTCTTTTGTCTTTTTATTTATTTATTTATTTAGCAATTCTACAATCAACTAAATCAATCAAGTAATCATTCTCTTCTCCCTCAATTAGATATTTGTAAATAAATAGATTCAATAATTAATAACAACAGTAGGAATTAAGTCCTTGTGGGATCGATATTTTTATACTACTTGAACGATACGTGCGCTTGCGTTATACGTGTGTGTTTACGCCGGTCAATTCTCAGTAAACCCAGAAGAGGCGTACAAAGAACCTGTTAAAGCTTCGGACGACCAAACCAAAGTATACTGATTGTCGCAAGTATTAGCGATGCAAGTCTCAGGTTAAGATCACATACACCTACCCTGAATCGGATTCCCATAGACACATTGTCATAATACCAATGAGACTCTGAGGGGTCTATCCAGAGCGAAGCTGTTCCTGGTCCAACAACTAACAGAACCTCTTATCACACTTGCATAAGTATCCAATACTTAAATATATGGGAACTATGTTGTTAAGCTTCCATAACGCGCACAAGTGTAATACTAGCCTATTCCACATTATCGATGTCCAGTCTCGATAATACTACGACTAAGGATATTTAATGATTAAACCTTTCGTGGATTAATATTGTCTCATATGTTATTAATCCGGTACTAATCATATGGACTTTTATCATTTATATATCCAAGTAATCCAATTACAAAATGATAAAAGAGCAATTTCTTTTATCACATAGTTAATTTGTACAAGAACACCATGTTCTTTACAAATAGTGATACTATGGGTCACAATTGTCTAATAATCTCCCACTTGGCCTTTAGCCAATCACTCAAGTGTCCAACACCTGAACTATGTACATGTCGCTCATACTTATGCTGAGATATCGCTTTCGCCAGCGGATATGCAAGGTTATCATCTGAAACGATCTTTTCGATCTTGACATCACCACGATATGTGATCTCACGAATCAGATGAAACCGTCGAAGTACATACTTGGATCATTGATGAAACCGTAATTCTTTAGCCTGTGTTGTAGCCCAGCTCAGCTGCTAACAGAACTACTCCTAATCCAATTAGGATTTTATAAATCCAAAATGCTTCTTTTGCTGCTCAGCCGCAGCAATGTATTCCGCTTTTGTTGTTGAATCGGCAACAATATCTTGCTTGAAATATTTCCAGCTCATTGTTCCGTTATTCAAACAAATTATGTACCCTTATTGCGACTTATAGTCGTCTTTATCGGTTTGGAAACTTGCATCGGTGAATCCAGTCACCTCAAGTTCTCCTTCCCCATATACTAAGAAGGCACCCTTAGTTCCTCTAAGATACTTAAGGATGTTCTTAACATCAGTCCAGTGACTATCACCTGGATCGGCCTGATTGTGACTAGATATGCTCAAAGCGTATGAGACACCAGGTCGCGTACATGTTATGGCATACATGATCGATCCAACTTCTTAAAGAAGGAATGAAATCCAATTCATTACATCTCTCTCATCTTTAGTTTCAGGACACATGTCCTTAGATAGAGAGACGCCATGTTATACTGGAAACAGTCCCTTCTAGGACTGATCCATGTTGAATCTCTTCAATACTGTCAATGTATGATTTCTCGGAGAGTGTCAACAACTTTTAGATCTATCTCAGTAGAGATCCTTATTCCTAGAATAAATGTTCCTCTCCCAAGAATTCATAGAGAATTTTAATGAAATCCAAGCTTTCACCGATTTTGGTATGGGAATGTCATTGCTAAGAAGCAATACATCATCAACGTATAGGACAATCATTATCAGTGCGCCCCACTAACCTTCTTATATACACAAGAATCATATTCGTTTTGAATGAAACCATATTGTAATATGATCTCATCAAAACGTTGGTTCCAAGAATGCAATGCTTGCTTCAATCCATAAATGGATCGATTTAACTTGCAAACCTTGTTTGCATATTTTGGCACGAAAAAACCGTCAAGCTGTTGCATATAAAACATCATCCAAAAGGTTTCCGTTAAGGAAAGCAAGTTTTGATGTCCATATGCCATATTTCATAATCGAAATATGCAGCAATAACAAACATTATTCGAATGGATTTATCATGGCAACGGGTAAAAGGTTTCGTCGTAATCGACACCATATTGATGAGGATACCCTTTCGCTACAAGCCTAGTTGTGTACGTTTATATGTTGCCATCCATGTTTGTCTTCACCATGAAGACCCATTGCTACCAATAGGCACAATGCCTTCTGGTACATCAACCAGTGTCCAAACTTGGTTGTATACATGGAATCTATTTCGGACTTCATGGCACCTTGTCATAAAGTGGAGTCGATACCTTGTTTCACTTCCACATACGTAGCTGGTTTATTATCTTCAATAAGATTAATGTCTACATGAGGTGAGATCAGAAACCCATACTTCTAAGGTTGTTTTCTGACTCTCTCCGACTTACGCGGTTTGTGTATTAGAAGATTGTAGAACAGTCTCATCCCTGATGAACTGTTCATGTTCCGTGAGGGGATCGGTGTCAGGAACAGTATCGCTTCGATTTTCATCGAGTTCTACTTTCCTCCCACTTACCACTGCATTTAGGAATTCCTCTAAGGAAAACCGCATGGAGAGCAACAAATATTTTGTTCTCTTCTGGGTTGTGGAAATAATATCCCTTGGTTTCCCTAGGATAACCAATTACAAATAGGCACTTATCCGATTTGGGTTCTAGTTTGGCACCATCCAAATATTTAATATATGTCTAGCATACCCAAATCTTCAGGAATGAGAAACCCAGTTTCTTTCCTGTCCTTATTTCATATGGAGTCTGTCCAACAGACTTTGTCCGAACCTTATTCAAAATAAGTATTGCACTGTTCAATGTGTATCCCCTGAAGGAAATTGATACCTCTGTGCGACTCATTATTGACCATACCATGTCCAACAAAGTTTGATTTCTTCGTTTGGAAACACCGTTCAATTGAGGTGTTCCGGGAGGAGTCCACTGTGAAATAATACCATACTCTTTCAAGTAATCGAGAAACTCATTGCTCAAGTATTTTCCACCACGGTCCAACTGTGATGTTTTAATACTTTTGCTGGTCTGTTTTTCTACTTCGTGTCGAAACTCTTTGAATTTCTCAAAAGTTTCCGACTTGTGTGTCATAAGATACACATAACTATAACGCCATGCAATATCCGTAAAGGTTATTAAGTATTCATATCCATTTCTATCCTGGCTAGACATGGGCCTATATATGTCACCATCAACGAGGGCTAACAGCTCGATGGCACGTACACCATTACCGCTAAAAGGCGTTTTAGGCACTTTGCCTAATAAACAATATTCGCAGACATCATATGAATTAGGATCAAATCCGTTCAAGTATCCACTCTTCGAAAGTGTGGATATACGAGTTTTGTTAATGTGTCCCAGACAATAATGCCACATATGAGTTCCATATGTTTTACTTAATTTGAGCCTTTTTTTGTCATGTTATATGTTTGAGATTCATTTAGATTCAAAATATAAAGACTATTATTAACATCTGTTGTAATATATTAAAATGTTATCTTTATATACAAAACACCCAGTGTTCCGGAATACAAAGGTATACCCGCAATAGGTTAAACAAAATGCAGAGATGATGTTCCTAGTCAAACTAGGTACAAAATAACAGTCACCTAATGTAATTACATGCCCCAAGGGAAGATACAAAACATAGGTCCCAACGGCCAAAACAGCGACTCTCGTCCCATTTTCGACTCGTAGGTCGATCTCATCTGAAGCCAGTATCCTGCTAATCAGCAGATGCTGCACACCAGTACATGTGTAAGTACCACATCCAGAATCAAAAATCCATTTTTTAAAACCAGTAGTGGACATGTTTATAACAACATACCTGATGACCTCACGACAGGTACGCTTCCAGTGACCTCGTTTGCTACAATGTAGGCAGACATCTTGGGATATGTCATTAGTCTTCCCATAACTGTGATGATTTGGCCTTGCCCATTTTCTTCACACCCCCAAAAGCCTTCCGCCAAGCCTTGGCCTTCTGGGATGTTGAAGTAAGGTGCGCCTAGCGCTTCCTGCCCTACAGAAGCTCTGGCTCTGCTTCTTTCAGCATTGCCATCAAATCTCCAAGAGTCTTCTCTTGATTCATCATGTTGTAGTTCATGACGAACCCGCCCCAGCATTCGGGCAGAGACTATAAGATCAAATCTATAGGAGTCTCGGCCTCGAAGGTTATGCCCAGCTGACCTAGTTGTTCGATGTCAGCAATCATCTGCGACACATAGTGCTCGACAGATGTACCCTCTGACATACGCGAGCAAAAGAGCTTCTTTCGCAACTCATACTTCTAAGATCTAAGATTAAACCTGTGAAGATCCTTCAATTTCAACATCATACTATAATGATCCAATCCTTTTGTTCTGACGACGAAATTGAGGAGTTATTACTACAAGCATTACGGATTGAGCGCTAAAGTTATCATCACGATGAGTCTTCCAAAACTCATGCTCTACTGTTTGCTCAACTTCGGGCTCAGGCCCGAGAGGTTTCTCTATGACATAGAGTAACTTCTCGGCTCCCAGGACTATTCTGAGATTCATCTCCCAATCTGGAAAATTGGAGTCGTTAAAGACATTATAGCCCATGATGATGTCCCTAACGCTAATCTTTCCAGCCATCTTGATTGCAATAGTCCAACTATCCAATCAACGATTTCGGGTACACTCAAAATGTAATGGTAACTATAGTCTAACTATATAACCAACTACTAGTGGAGTAGTGTGAAAACAGTCCAACCGTTCAATGAAAGCAATAAAAGATATTAGTCCAACTAATATATATTTATAACGACGATAAATAAAATAAAAGAGCGCGTGTAAGCAAATATTAAACAAAATTACAAATTTAATACTGGTCTCCCATTATTTTTTGGCGAGCCTCTAACCCTCTGTGGAGTACTCGGGAAACCCAGTTTCCTAGTGGGCTAGGATCCCGTTAAATAACACACAACCTTGACTTTGGCCAATAAGCTGTATGAAACTTAACTAGGTAGATCTCTAAGATCAATTGGATCCCGTCCAATTCCTAGATCCAGTAGGTGGACCTTCAAGCCCGAGATATATATCCAATATATATTTCCTACTCTTTTCCTCTGAATCAACTAAGCCTTGCTTTGGCTCAACAAGCTTAATGATTCCAGTTAAGAGCGACCCATTGACAGTGGGAAAGCTTCGTAATCCACATCAATGTACAGAAGTGGCCTTGACTTTGGCCAACAAATCACAACTGCCCAAGACATGCGATATGTAACAAAGCTTTCGTGGTTCAAACACATCCGCGATGGACAATGATCTTGACTTTGGCCAACAAACCAATGCCAATCTTGGATCTTGAGAGAGAACCGCTCAATGGAAGGAAAACATTTAATATTAAAGTGAGGGTTTTTCACGTAAATTGGCAACCAATTTATTATCTTTAATTAGGTCTCATCATACACCCTTAAACATGCATTCTAAAAGCATAATAAGGCGTGAATAAAATTAATAATGATATGCGGATGGATATATAACAATTTGTTCCTAGAACAAATCTCTTCATTTCCTCTCTCCCGCTAGCATTTTACATACTTCTACCCAATTACATAATACATTAAAGAAACCTCATTTACATTGAGGGGAATTGGTGAGAAGATAAATACAAAGAGTAAAGAGATAATAGGCTGGACACGCATATCCAATTTAATAAATTCCAAATTTATTACAATAATTTCCAAATTGCCCACACCCATCTAATATCCATCTGATATATATTATTCATATAAATACATCCAAGTATTCACACAAAGCATGTTGTCAATCAATGTAATCCAATTAATTAATCTTTGATTAATGACCATCCAATGTTCATACAACGATTTGATTTGCGCGAGTCCAACTCGTTTAAGAATAAATACTCAAAGTAAGTATTCTTGAATTATATCGAACTACAATTTTAAATCCAATTTAAATTTTATCCAATACTAATTCATATTTAATTCCAAATTAAATAATTACACTTATAATAGTGCCTTTTAGACTTGGATTCTAAATCCAATCTAAATGGGTCTCAAAGGCCTAATTAGTATCCAATACTATTCAATTAAAGTCCAATGGGCTTTCAATTGATTCTTTAGGCATGGGCTTTGGGCAATATGGATCAAACCCAAAATGCCAAGGCCCAAATAGAATCACCCTATGTCAAAAATCAATTTAGGCCCATTAGGCCCAATTAAATTTTTAAAGGCCCATTGTCATATTTGGACTTTATGGAAATGGTTTAGGCCCAATTGGATCCAACCCAATTGTCCAAAACCAAACTTGGCCCAACCAAGCCCATTAGTCCAAATACAACAATTTAATTAATACATTATTCCAAATTACATATTAATCCAATTAAAGTGTAATTACCATAATTAATTAATTAATCCAATATTTCAAAATATCAATTAATCTAATTAATCATGCTTTAATCATTCAATTCATGTCCAACACAAATTGAAGCAAAATCAATTCATTCTAACATGCTCAAGCTCACGGCAACACATGAAATTAACATCCAATTTTGATTTCAATCCAATTAAATCAACAATTAACATTCATACCAAAGTATACTGATTGTCGCAAGTATTAGCGATGCAAGTCTCAGGTTAAGACCACATACACCTACCCTGAATCGGATTCCCATAGACACATAGTCATAATACCAATGGGACTCCGAGGGGTTTATCCAGAGCAAAGCTGTTCTCGGTCTAACGGCTAACAGAACCTCTTATCACACTTGCATAAGTATCCAATACTTAAATATATGAGAACTATGCCGTTAAGCTTCCATAACGTGCACAAGTGTAATACTAGCCTATTCTGTATTATCGATGTCCAGTCTCGATAATACTACGACTATGGATATTTAATGATTAAACCTTTCGTGGATTAATACTGTCTCATATCTTATTAATCTGGTACTAATCATATGGACTTTTATCATTTATATATCCAAGTAATCCAATTACAAAATGATAAAAGAGCAATTTCCTTTGTCACATAGTTAATTTGTACAAGAACACCATGTTCTTTACAAATAGTGATGCTATGGATTATAATTGTCTAACAATGTCTTCGTCGGATGCACCTTTGTGGAAAGAGGCTATCAATAGTGAGATTGATTCCATCCGACAAAACCATACTTGGGAGTTGGTTGATCTTCTTCCAGGTTGTAAGCCACTGGGCTACAAATGAATATTCAAACGGAAGATGAAACCGAATGGATCAATAGATAAGTACAATGCAATACTTGTCATAAAGGGTTATAGACAAAAAGAAGGTCTTGATTACTTTGACACCTATTCACCATTGACTCGTATCACGTCAATAAGAATGCTCATAGCCATAGCAACTATATTTGGTCTTGAAATACATCAAATGGATGTAAAGACAGCATTCTGAAATGGAAAACTGTATGAAGAGATTTACATGGAACAGCCAGAAGGTTTCAATATTCCTTGATAAGAACAGAAGGTGTGCAAACTTGTAAAATCCTTGTACGGATTAAAACAAGCACCTAAGCAGTAGCATGAAAAATTTGACAAAGAGATGTTGTCAAGTGAATTCAAAATCAATGAGTGTGATAAGTGTGTGTACACCAAATCAACTCAAAAAGGATATGTCATTGTGTGTCTCTACGTAGACGATATGTTGATAATTGGTAGTAATCAATGGATGATTCAGTCTACTAAGAAAGTGTTGACCATCAAATTTAATATGAGAGATTTAGGAGTAGCTGATGTGATCTTAGGAATTAAGATTTCTAGAACATCAGAAGGGTATATATAACCTCAGACTCACTATGTTGAGAAGATACTTGAGAATATAACAATGGAGATCTAACTGTGGCTAGAACTCATGTAGACCTAACTTTTCATTTATCAAAGAATACTGGGTCGATCGTATCGCAATTAGAGTATTCGAGAATCATCGGAAGCCTGATGTACCTCACAACTTGCACACGACCTGATATCGCTCAAGTTGTGAACATGATTAGCAAATATATGAGCAATCCAAGACATAACCACTGGAAAGCCATAATAAGAGATATCTTGCTGTTCTAGAGGGATACAACGATGCTAACTGGATATCTGATACAAGGGATTCCAAATCTACGATTGGATTTATTTTAACACTTGGTGGTGCAGCTGTATCATGAAAATCCTCGAGGCAAACATGTGTTGCCCGGTCTACTATGGAATCAGAGTTCATCGCATTAGACAAAACCGCGGAAGAAGCAGAATGGCTTCGAAATTTCCTAGAGGATATTCCAAATTAGCCCAAACCGGTGTCAGGGATCAGCATACATTGTGATAGTCAATCGGCTATTGGGAGATCCCAAAATATAATGTATAATGGTAAGTCTCGACACATACGTCGCATATATAATACCATACGAAAACTGCTCTCAGGTGGCATAATATCGATCGATTATATTAAATCAAATGAAAACCTAGCGGATCCACTTACTAAAGGTTTACTTAGAGAGCAAGTTATGAAGTCATTTAGGGGAATGAGCTTGAAGCCTATAAATTAAGAATTTTCACTGTGGAAACCCAACCTAGCTGACTAGAGATCCCAAGATCTAGGTTCAAAAGGGACAACTGAAACTTTGTGCAATTCAAAACAAGCACTATAGAGTTTTATACTCTTTCCCATTCCAATAATGACGCAGAGTGCTGTCTGTCAAGGATAGGATAAGCTAAGGCTTTTATTGATCACTATATTAGGAGATGAGTCCTAATGAGGGTAAAAGCAGATTACCTATTCATAGTAGATAACCTATTTCAAGTAAGAAGTGAGGCCGCTTCCATTGGATTTTACAGGCTGACTTTCCTAAAGTGCATGATGAATCCAGGACCAATGTTCATGGCCGAAATGAATAACCTGTAGAACGAGAAATGGTCAAAGTAAAGATGTGTGTTGGCAATTGTCTTTGTTTACACCAACGGCAGAACAGTTCAAGACTATGAGTCACTAGTTTGCCAAGTAAATCTGATTGTCATTCATTAGGAAAGGTTCAAGGCGAAAGCTAGCTATTTCGATGCAGTTTTAGTTCATGGAAACTCTCTTAAGTGTCAAGATGAATATTTAGAGAATTGTGGGGGATTGTTGTAAATTCTCTAAATATTAAGTTTGGATGAAGAATGGTCATGTCCCTTGGGTGGTGCCCTATGGGAAGGGCACAAACTATAGGGATATGTCCTCCAAATTAGAAGAACACACTTCTAGGCTCCAAATGGTGCATGAAAGAGGTATAACTCTTAGGAGGGTTACACCCCAAACCAAAGGGTGCTCTTAAGGCGCATTTCCATGCCTTTATATAGAAGCCTTCATGTTCATTCTAAGGATCCATAACATAAACTAGAAGTCTCATACATATTTAAGATAAGTCTTCTCTTTTGAGTCAAGAGAGTTTCCACCATTCTTCCTAGTTCAAGATCTTGTTAAGGAGTGCCCCTTGAACAAGAGGAGTCCAAGGAATCATGGGAGAACATTAGCCATATTGCATCTGTAGAGCACCGAGATGGAGGCTAATAAGTTCTCTTAAGGACAGAGACATCTCGAGTTGGACTTATTTTTTTTAATCATCATCTATAATTTTTCAGGTTTTTCTTATTCTCTAAGGTTTAGGGTTTATATCTTATATTGGTAAGTTAGTGTAGATCTGAATCCATTGTTGTGTTTTGATTTGATTTGATTTGATTGATGCATGTTAGTTTTCGTTTAATAACACCATTTCCCTAACATCAGACATACAACAATTTTTAAAAAAGAGAATAATAAGGTGGACTTAATGGAAACATATCTATAATATGGAATTTTTAGGTAATTTTAAAATAGTGACTAGTTGAATAATTAGCAAAAAATCTAGTAACAAAATGAACAATTACCCTTAAATTTAAATATGACAATGGTGCAAGTTCAAGATAAGGATCAAGATCCCCAAATTCAAACCTGAATTGTTAGCAACTCCCAAATCCAACAGACCCAAATTTTTAAAATGGAGATAGATTGATAATATATTATAACACCTCGTACGTTATAGCATGAATATTAAAGTCATATAAGTTATTCATGTGATGTTGCATGAATATGTAGGATCTATGAGTATAGGCCGACCCAGATAAGTCAGGTCATTCATTCTGTAGATAGTTAGAAAATTTCCGCACCTTTACATTTGTGATGCGTTCATCATGTCATTCGAACGTAAGTCGGTATTCACGTTTGTATGCGTTCTTAATTTTGTTCGAACGAAACCGTCCAAAGTGTTTTCGTTCGTGATGTGTGTGATAGTCGTTCAAATACGGGCAGACAAAATGCTCGCGTGCGTGTGGCATTCGATGGAACGTTCGAAGCGCCTGCAATTTTTAGGCAGAATGTTCTGGATTTCGGTCCACTATAATTAGGCTCATTTAGATTTTTTCTTCATTTCCTTTCTCTCTTTCTCTCACGCCTCTTTCTCTCAAAATTCCCATGCTAGATCTTAAAATCGAGCTTAAATCTTGAAGATTCTCATGCATTCCAAGCTATAGGAAGCTCAAGTAAGTCTTCTAAGCAACTCTTTAGCTCTTGTTTTGCATTTGGGTGAAATCCATCTTTTATCTAAGTTTATTTTGCATGATTTTGAATGATTAGAAAGTTATGTGTGCTTAGTCAAGTAAGTATTACCATGAAATATGCATGAAGATAGTTGAAACCCATTATATGTGAGAAATAGTGAAACCCTAGATTTTGGGGATTTTGAAATGTGATAAGATCCATGAATTGAGAAGTAATAATAGTGCTTAGAAGAGTTTTTTCTAGCATGAAATAAGCATACCAAACCACCGTGGATTTAGGGTGTTTATAGCCACGTGTTTGGGTGGTTTGGTAAGAGTATACCTAATTTTGTGTTATGAAAGCATAAAAATAAGTAGTCTGTTAGAGTTATGTTATTGATATGTAAAATAATGATAGTGTATCTCGGAGTCATTTGTTAAAAATTATGATGTATCTGAAGTGTATTATATGATGTGTCTGACCTGTAAGTTTTACACTCTTGAAACATGTTTACGAGTTTTAATTTAAGAGTTCTAGTTAGGATTCTGTTCGGACGACGTTCATCCCATACCTAATCTAAAATAGGTAATGGATCATATATGGACTTGTATTTATATGTCAGTGCACGTGTTAGCCTATATGTGTTCCCTCATGTGATGTTTTGGTTTATGCCTATCATTTTACGTTTTCAGTTTATGATTGAGATTTATATTTCAGATCGTGAGCTTGTGCTAATGGATGATGAGTGTTTGATGTGATGTGTATGATACGTGTGTGGACGCTCTTGATTTGTCTGCCTTTTTGAATAAGTGATTCGCATGTTCATTTTGAAAAGTTTTACAAATAAACGAAAAGGTTTTTAACTTCACTTTAGAAAAAAAAGATTATTCTACAATGTGTATTCTAAGTATTATAGGGCTTTTCCCATCTGATTACAGTCATTGTTGTGCTTCCTCTGTCGATATGGTCTTGTTTTGGACATTGTCCAGTCAGTGCGCGCGATCCGGACATTGGATGCCTGGTTTTCTTTCATCTAGTGAGTTAGTTCTAGGATGCTTGTTACGTTTTTTTAGATACATGGATTTTTTGAATGTTAGTTTCGATCACAGAGAACCATTTTAAGATATATTACATATACTTTATTTTTTATGCTTTTATTGATATTCTTATTTTACGATTTTTTTCGTTTATATCTTAATGATGTTTTGGTTTTATATGTTTTCACGATATTATGGTCATTTATTTTAAAGTGTTTTGGAAGAAAATGATTCATATATATGTTTTGATTGAATGTGATATGATATGTTTTCCGCCACAGTGTTTGTATGACATCTGTATGGATTTTAACCCTCTGTGGTGCTTGTTCTGGGGTTTAAAAACCATCAGAAAATGGCTTACCCTGGTCCTATTCGGGCATTGCTCAGTTCTTGCGCATAACTCGGGTAATTGACGTCTGATTAGTTTTTGATGATTTTGGATTTCGAAAGCTTATGATTTTCATAAAGATCCATTTTTTGAATAAGTTGGGTTTTCAAAAGATTATTGTGTTTTGATTTCTGATGATGTTTGAAATGACTATATGAAGTCTGTAGTATGATTTCTGATACTGTTAATGAACATGTTTGTCTGCAAGGAGTTTGCATTATGTTTTTCGTGTATGTTAATGGGTGAGATTGGTTTATGGCATGTGTTTTCAGATTCTTGTTTTTGATGGTAGATGAAGTGGACTTTATGAACCTCATAATGTAATTTCAATTTTTAATAATTTATGTGTTGTCTGTAAAGAATTTGTATTATGATATATTTCTGGTAATGAATGATGTTTGACCGTGTAAAGATTACTTGTGTGTGATCTGTTCCGGACTATGTGGATAAGTCTTACTTTGTGATATCCTTGTGGACATGTGTATGTGATCCGTTTGCCTGAATAATATTCGGTATTTGATAGGATGACGATCTAGAAGTATGTGTAAGATATGTTTTACGAATTTTTGTGTGTGTATATATATGTATATATGTGTATGTAATTAAAAGTTTAGTGTTTTCAAAGAAGTTCGAGTATAAGGATTCTAATTACATAAGGTATGTTTCTGAATATGTATCTATGACTTGGATGTCAAACATTCGGAAAATATTTTGTATAAAAGGTTTAATGCTTGATTTATTTTTAAAGAAAATCTTAAAATGTTCTGATTTGATGATATTTCAAAGAATTTGAATTATAGTTTTGTTTAAGTTTTGGTATTGTATAAAAAAAATGATTTATGAACTCAGTTTCTGGAATCAGACTAAACATATATTTTGAAAGACATTATGTTTAAGGTGGGTAAAGAACAGTTTGAAGTTTAAGGGTTTTCTAACATTATTTTGACAGACGGTGTTTTTGTGCCCGGTTGTGTGGCAAATATTATTTCCTTATTTGTATTAGATACAAAATGATATCATGTACTTATTAAGAATCATTCTTTGTATATATATGATATTAATGATGTTTTGTTATATAAATGTTCGAATTTAAATTGTCATTATATTTTACATGCTATTAGAGATGTTTATGTAATAGGGAATTATAAAAGTAATAGATCTGAAATAACTGATAAATAAACATGACTTACTCCCCCTCACTAACAGCTCTACTAAGTTACCACACAATCATACGGAAAGTAAAGACTCATAAATATGCAAAAGAATATGTTACAACATCTCAATTTCATAAATTAATCCACAATTGAGTTAATTTCATAATAAATCAAATTAATCACCTAATTAATTCAAAATCATTTAAATCCAAATTCATAATTACCAATTAAGAGTCAACCACCATAAAGCAACTCAAGAACAATTCTAGGTCACCAATGAGTGGTTTGAGCAACTCTAGAATGATAATTTGGTGTCCTACACCATAATTTGATCTAATTATACTAATTACTCAAATTAATTCTACACATGCAATAAGTGCTTATTGGCTCTACGTATAAATTAACAACCAAATGATAAAAAAAAAACCTCAATTATATCAAATATAATTAATTGAAAATAAAAAGAAATAATTTCAACCAAATAAAATTAGAAATTACCTTAATTTCACCAATTTTAGCTTTGTTTGATTCCAATTGTTCTTCCACATTCTCTAATTTTGGTGAATTAAAGAAATCTTAATAAGGTCCTAATTTTTCTCTTTCTCAAATTTTTCTCTTTCTCAAATGAACAAATTATATTTTAAATAGCCAAAAATATCAATTTAAATAGAGAGGGTATATTTATCATTTTAAAAATTAAAATACTTGGCCAAAACTATGCCAAATATTATTCTAATATATGGTTATAATTTATCAAGTTATAAATCTTATCTAATAAGTTTTAATTAAAGAATATTCCAAGAATATTCAATAATTATTTTATACATGTGTCAAAATTCTA
This sequence comes from Zanthoxylum bungeanum, assembly GCA_019454045.1. NCBI lineage: Eukaryota > Viridiplantae > Streptophyta > Magnoliopsida > Sapindales > Rutaceae > Zanthoxylum > Zanthoxylum bungeanum. Next base: position 161,380 of record SKCR01041523.1, read on the forward strand.
ATGTGTATCTAATTAAATTATGTATCATATACATATACACATTAAATATAAATAAAAAATAAAAAATCTCGGGCATGTGTAGCGTTACAAATAATTCATATTATTCGTAATTAATTTCCCTAGTGCTTTACGCATATATTTTATTAGTGAAACTCTCTAAGTCCAGGTATATTTATCATGGAACACATTCCATATCCATAATTTATCCATTCGTAAATTATGACGACCACAAATAACCATGTAGAACAATACAAGTCGAGGTCTAGGCATGTCGTATAGTCCCTCCATAAGCTATCTGAATTATACCAACGATATATATAAGAACGTCAAATCTCCATAGTGTACAATTCAGATTTGTGTCGTGTCTCTCAATCACCATTTGGAACTCGTTTCTATAATGTACTTTGATAAGAGATTTAAATATCACAAAGTGGATACCTAAATCTCGCACACAAGACTGATAGATCCTCTTTGGATACATCACAAGATCATGAGCATCGGTCCACACCCCCAACAAAAGGCAGAGGTATGTTCTGAAAAGACTGGTGATATGACTGTTGTCAAAGTATGGAGGATCACTCATACATCCATAATGGTATCTCAAGTTAAAGGACCACATATGCTACTTGATTCAGGAAGATTCATATGACATTGATATGTCATCTATTATGAATTCTTTCGATAAATCGCTCAGTGCTCATCAATTGAACACCTAAATGTCTATACGAGTCTCTTAAGACTCAAGGTTCATTGAGATAAATCATCGGGTCAAATCTCGATATACGACATGTACTGGTCTCAATTGATTTTACTAATCGACCCATATCAGCAAATCTTGACCATGAACATTATTTGAGAATATATCATAAGTAGTGACACCTCCCAATGTTAATTACAAGTCTCATTGTAACTGTGTGATTACTGTATATTATTAAGTCTTTGTCTAATATATATATCATTAAACTTCAGTTAGTTTCGATCTAAACTAAAATAGATCGAATATGTATATTAATGAAGAGGTCTTCCATTAAATATCTAATATTATGGAAAATAAATTGATAATTTATATTCATAAATATATCACAAATATAATACGAATTGACACTCAAAATATCAACCTTAATTGGATCTTCATGGGGCTCCAAACTTCCAGGGATTTTTGCCATCCTGCTTAAATTAGTAATCAATAGGAGTAAAGCATATAGAGTAACATCTCAGCCAAATAAGTTGCATGGGTAACTGTTCATATAGACCTTATAGTTTAATTATAAGTTGCTTGGATTTGACTATTTAAAAGTAAATATTGTTTCTATCTGATATACAGTAATTTAAAATTAAAAAAAGAATATGACGAACAACAAATATAGATGATAATTAAATAGATTTCAACGTAGATTTTTTGAGTAGTTTTCAAAAATATAGAAACTAATTAAATAATTAGTTGAAATTATAGTGACTAAAAGAATATTTATGCAACTTATTAATCTTTTAGATATCTTGTCACAGTCATACTTAATTTAAATGACTAATAATTAATTAGTGAGATTATTTTAACTTAAAATTTTAAATTTTTTTTTGAGCTATTGATCTTGTGCAGTTCAATTGTAGATATTGAAAGTTAAAGCAACATATAATAATATTAATTAATCTACCATCACATTTCATGAAATCGATGGCTCAAAATTTGTATATAATTGAAGTATGAAATTTAAGCTCAAATAGTCTAACCCATAATTGATTAGCACAATTTAAACTATCTTATTTAGCTAAACCCGGGCACGGTTCTGATTTCAGTTCTGGAATCGAAATCGAAATTTTTTGATTCGGTTAGGGTCCGGTTCCAACGGTTCGAACCAGAACTTGTTCGAACCGCTGGAACCGGACGGTTTCAACGGTTCTACGGTACCAACCGGAACCAAATGGTTCTGGTTGGAACCGTAGCTCCCAACGGCTAGTAGCCGTTGGCTCCCATCCCTAAATTCCAAAAAAAAAATAATAATAAAATATGTAATTTACTAATTTACCCTTAACAACATTAATAAAACGGCTAGTTTTATGGGCGTTTTAGGTATCACAAAATATTCCAAAAATGTATAAATATGGGTCATTTTTTTTATTTTTTCAACAAACCAATTTTCAATTCTCTCATTCTTTAAAATTTCTTTAACAAAAATGACAAGTTCATCTGAGAACACCATGTCAAATATACCAACCCAAGAGAGCGGCCCTAGTATCGGTACACGGAGAAGAGAAGTTAAGTCTCGTTCCTCCGATAATTTCAAAATTCATTTTCATTTAGTCCAAACTGAAAATGAAGGTGCAAGAGTAATATGTAACTATTGTGGGGTTTCTTACAAATTTACTGGTGGATATGACAATATGATCAAATACTTGGAAAGACATCATGCCGCTGAAATTGGACTTGATACTATGCAAACTCAAATGATCAGGTACACATCATCTAGTAGAGGCACGAGTTCTTTAGATTTATTTAAATAATCAGATGCTAAATATATAGAAGAATTTGCTAAATTAACTTGTATGTCACATCTTTTTTTAAGTTTTAGCGAAAAAATTGATTTTACTAATTACGTTCAGAATACTTTAAATCCTACTGCTTGTAGAATGACTAGAAATACAACAAAACGTCAAATTTTTAAATTATACAAAGATGATAAAATTATTTTAATGAACATTTAAACATATTAAAGGTCATCTTTCTATTTGTTTGATATTTGGTGTGACCATTGGCGAACACACTCATACATGGGTGTGACTTGTCATTGAATTGATGCATCATGGAATATGTAAAATCGACTTATTGTATTTAGAGTTTTTGATGAATAACATACTGCACAAAATATTTATAAAATGATGAAAGTAATTTTTAATGAATTTGGTTTATTAGGTAAAATTTTGACAATTGGTTTTGATAATGCATGTGCATCTGCAAATACTGCATCAATTAAAAATTTAACAGAAATATGCGAACCAAATTTGGGGGGTCGATTTTTTCATGTTCGTTGCACATGTCATGTCCTTAATTTATGTGTTCAAGATGATCTGACTAATTTAGCGTCTTTCATTGATCCTATTAAGATTGCACTTAATTGTATTTGGTCACATTCTCAAGTTAGGAGAGAATGAGCCAAGTTTTGTAAATTAAACAGTATTAAAGCGATAAAATTTTCACGAGATGTTCCAACACGTTGGAATTCAACTTATTTTATTTTATATCAAGTCTTCAAATACAAAGATGCATTATGTAGTTTTTTCCTCAACATATCACACTTTTTCATAGTCAATTGGATGTTTGTGAAATTTTTTTAGATATTTTAAAAGTTTTTAATGATGCTACAAATGTTTTTAGCGGAGTTTATTATCCTACAGCACATTTATTTATTGTTGAAAGTTTGAATATTATTGGTACTCTATATGAGCTTTTTGAAAATTCTGATCCTAATGATATTGTTTTGCTTGAAGCTATTGTAGTTATGAAACGAAAATGGTTGAATTATCTTAGAGACATTTCATTACTTTATCTTATTACCACGATTTTTGATCCTAGATTTAAATTAGAAGATTTGAATAGTGTCTTACAAGCTTACTATGGATATTTATAAATAATAGATGAAATTGATATTACAAGTATAATAGCTAAAATAAAATTTGATTTAATAGATTTACTTAATGATTATGTTAGTAGATATAACTTGCAATCAGTAGGACAATCTAGTAGTAGCAAACCTGTAATACAATCAAGGCTTAGCGTATGTGATCGTTGGTTACTACAACGAAATAAAAAACATAGGGATAACACGACTAACAACCCAGAATTAGATAATTATTTATCTACTAATTTCGAGTTTCCTACTGAAAGTTTAGTGAGTAAAAATTTTCAAGTCCTTGACTGGTGGAACCGACATCAAAATATCTTTCATGTATTATCAATTATTGCTAAAGAGTTACTGACAGCACATGTTTCCACCATTGCGGTTGAGCAAGCCTTCAGCATATGAGACAATATATTGGAAGTCATACTGTATTCATTACATCCAAGCACTTTAGAAGCAACAACATGTGTGGATGATTGGACCCAAGCTGATCTGAGGCAACAAGAAGATGCCTCTGATGACTTTGGAGACTTGTTCGATAATGCATCTGCAAGTGCAAACGGAACGGGAGCTGGAGGATCAACATGCACTGATGATAATGATGATTGATCAGTAAATAATTGTATATTACAAAGGGGAACTATCTTAAAATTGTAATGGAACTATGTGAGTTTTGATTCTTCTCACCCCTGGAAGATACATAGGCAACTTAAGTTTTTAAAAATTTAAGTTCAAGCTCTTTAATTTAATAATTTTATTTTTAATTTTTTTAGATAAGAATTTTATTTGTAATTTAAAGTAATCTAAATTCAAATTCATAATTTTAAATAAATTTTTTAATCTTATATTTCTTAAAAAATCATTATTAAATTTTTTTTAAAAAAAAAAAAACCGAATGGAAACGGAACCGAAACCGAAACCAAATCAGAATTATCCGGTTCGATTCCGGTTCCACCCTTGTGGAATTGGGAACCTACTGGTGGCCAGGTCTATATTTAGCTATTGAACTCACGTGGAAAGACCCTTTCTCCATAATAAACATAACCAACTATCAACAGTATTCTATATATTTGTCATATGGAAAGACCCTTCTCATAGTTTAAAATTTGTGTCAAAATTTTAAATTGAAATAATCTCTTCTGTATATTAATAATACGTTTTATTAATTATAATCGCGACTATTTCAATTTAAATTTTTGACATGAAATTTTAGCATAAATTTTGAGTCATTAATCTCCTGAAATTTAATAGTGGATATTGAAAGTTAAAATAACATTTAATGATATCAATTCATCTACTATTAGATTATATAAATCATATGTCAAAATTTTAAATAAAAAAAAAGCCTAACCCATTATCTATCGTAGCATTGGCATACCCCATCAAATCATGCACTTGAATTAATAAGCTAATTAGTTTATTTACCAACAAATATTAATTGAGACTTCATTATCCATTTGCCTAATTTGATTTTCTTTTCATTAATAAATAAATCTGCTCTATCTCGTGCATTCAACTGCACTTGCTATCTTTTAATAGAAATAATGTGATTTTGCTGCCATCTTAATATCTATTTTCATGTTATCTTTACACAACATAGCTATCAATACTTAATTTGATCAGCATTTAAATTGACGGTTGTGATTGATTGTTATGCATGATCATAGTGCCATACCCACATGATTGATCAAGCTAGGAAATAAAAGATAACCAATTCTCCTTAATCTTTTAATAAGGTAGTTGAATTCAATTGTCTAAAATTGGTTACTCATTACAATGTTGATATGCCACCAATATAATTAACCCACTACCACCCCCCACCCCCCCTTACCCACATTACCTTTTAATTTGTTTATTACTTTTTTTTCCTCCATTAAGACCATTCAATCCTTTTCAACTAAAATTATATAATGAAACTAATAAAATGGGTAATGAGTAATGACAATACTTTAAATCCCATATAACATAATTTATTTATAGGGTGTGGCTATTTTAATATAAAATTTAGACTTAAAATTTTGATGTAAATCTTAAGTCATTATTCTTATACAATTTAAGGGTAGATATTGAAAATCAAAATATTACTGAATGATATAAATTCATCCGATCAATGAATTGTATGAGATCAGTAGCTCAAAATTAATTGTGTGAATATTTTAAGTTAAAATAACCTAAACCATTATTTATAACAGCTATGTGATTAATATATGTAACAGAGTCTAGCTAATCAAAATTAAATGTTATAAATTTTTTAACAGAACTCAACTCTTTAAAAATATTTTTTTTCCCACCTAACTGTGGATTTTTCCCCCTTAATTAATGGACATCTCCATGTACCAAATCAAATTCTTACAGCTACCTTTTTTTTTCAGTTAAATACTCATTCAGTCCTTAAGGATTGAGCTACTTGCCTAATTAATTTATATATTTTTAAATTCATCAAAAAGGTTTCATTTGTATATCTGTTTTCTTTATCTTCTATTTAATTATTCTCTATTATTTAACTGTTATATGTCTAACTTGTTAGAATTATAAGTTATTAAAAATTACCTAAAATTATTTGTTGTCTATTTTCTTTCGTTAAAATCGACCTCATTTTCTTTATTTTTTAACTATTGGATGTCTGACTTCTTAAAATTATATTTAATTAGATTTTCAAGAAAAATACCATTTTGCCATTGAAATTAAAATGCAGCAGTTATAGAACTAACGACATAAATATTTTAGATAACTTTTGAAAATAAGGACTAGTTGGGTAATTAATCTAAATCTAGGTACTGAAATGAAGTTTACCTTCTTTTTTTTTGGGTCTATTTAATTCACCATCTCTTCCTCTTTTTAATTTCTCATTAGCCTCCATTGCTACCCTACCCATAATTAACTAGCAATTAATTAAACACTCTTCCCTCTCTCTCTCTTTCTCTCAAAATTGTTATATATATTTTGCCTAGAGAAGTTCAAAAGGACCAAAACCGACCAACAACAAGTACATTACATATTGCTAGCCCTCGTTCTATATATTCGTACATCATTTGAGGTAATTTTCCTTTTTTGTATTTTCCCACTTCACTGCTTCATTTTATATATATATATATATATATATATATATATATATATATATATATGTATAAAACTTAACTTATGTGTTTCATATGATCACAGGTGAATTATTATAGAAAATGAAGCGACGAGGTAACAGTCCAAAGCTTGAATTGAAGCTGAATCTGTCACCTCCTAGGGCTAGGGTTAGGGGTAATAACAACCAGCCCCCTGTTATTGAGTCACCCAACGAGTCAGCTAATTCGTCTTCGTGGGAAATGTCGCCGGAAAGCTCATGCGTCTCATCGGAGCCGGAAGATACGACCATGCATTACACAAGTAGTACAGTTGTAACAACTTCAATGGTGCTCGCCGGCTGCCCTCGTTGCCTTATGTATGTTATGTTGTCTCATGTCGATCCAAAGTGTCCCAAATGCAAAAGCACTGTGTTGCTTGATTTTCTCAGTGAAGAGAATAACAAGAAGGCTAGCAACTAAATCTTATGCTAGGGTTTATGTTTTCCTTAAACTTATAAAAAGGAAACTTGAACTATGGTTTTTGTTTTTTTTTTTTTTTTTTTTTTTTTAAATATCAGTAGAAACTGCTTTTATATTTAAAAAATTAGGAAGAAAACTGCGTATATCAGGACTTTCCCTATAACTACCTTGTATGCTTGGGTCTGGGTAAGACTTTTTTTCTTCATGTGGTAGTTAGTTTGTTTCTTGTATGCATCTCTTTGTAACTGTGTTATCTGCAACAAAAAAAACCTAATTCTAATTTCTTTTGTTATTATTGTTGATATTAAAAGCAAAAAACAATTTTGCAATATTGTTTCTGTTTGAATATGTTCCTACAATCCCCATATTCAACCAACAATTGCAAATGAATATTGCATCCACCTTTTTAGATTTAATTGTTTTCTTCAGTCGTATCTGTTCTAGTTTGTTTAATAGCTTTTGAAATTATAATTTTGCTGGGACAAAGATTTGCACCTGATCTGAACTTAATCATCACCAAACTTACGTGTGTGATTGATGGACTTATAGATAAATGATATAGAAATAGTTAAATCTCAATCATATAAAATCAGCAATGAATGTATGGCATAAGATATTTAAGTTTAGAAGAAAAAAGCTCAAATCATGTGAAGATTCTAATTTTATTTTGAAGTTCATATCACGATAAAGCAGAGACAGTCCACATAGGTGACTGATTATGAGCCTGAAATTAGAGCCCTAAATTTAAGATCAATTATGTTATACTGTTTGTGTTTTGTCCAAAAATTTATCGATAGAGTCCACATTTTAAGAACTCATTTAAGCCCATAAAACTCAGAGCCACCCTTGAGAGAGAGTCACGGTCCCGGTTTGATTATATTGAGAAAGATTTTTAAAAAATTAGATTGAAAGAGGATCCAGTTAAATTAGTTTCTTACATAACTTTCCCAGACATTCACGGCAATTATCACACAATACAAAAGAATAATAATAGAAAAAATAATCAAGTGAACAGTTGTGAATAATTAAACTAGAATGCTATATATTAAAGAAAATTTCAATATGCATGCAAAAATATGTGTATATTTGCTCACAATCAATTATATGTGTGTCCATTTGTATGTATAAAGGTATACAACTTGTGTAGCTCTATCACAATAGTAAATAAATATTTGGAATAGCCAACTTAGCTAACACTGCAGCAGCCAATTAAATTCACAGTGGTCACAATGTCAGTGAGCTAATTCCATCATTATTAAAGTTTGCACTCAATTGTTATGAAGGTTGTTGAGCTTGTAAAAGTTTGACATAAAAAAAAAAAAAAAAAAACGAAACTGAACAGCTGTCAGGCTTACAATGCGCTGCAAGGCAATGCCATTTTTTTTATTAACAGTACTCATCTTGTAACATAACATATTGGTGCTCTATACACTACAAAAAATAAAGTCTTTAGCGTCGAATCATATCGACGTTAAAATTAAGAAATTCGACTCTAACAGTAAAAATGCGTCGAATAATTTCGACGCTAATTTTGGATTTCAAAATATGGACGAGAAAGACAATTAGCGTCGAAACTATAAATTTCGACGCTAAAACCATATATTTTGCGTTGAAAATTTTTCGATGAAAAATTATATGTTGCAACGCTAAAGTACATATTTGACGACGAAAATATGCGACGCTAAAATGTCTATTTTAGCGTCGAATATTTTCGACGCCCAAATCAATAAATTATTAAAAAATAAATAATATTTTATTACGTTTAGCGTCGAAATATTCGACGCTAAAAGTCTATTTTAGCATCGAAACTCTTCGACGCCAAAATCAATAAATTATTAAAAAATAAATATTATTTTATTACTTTTAGCGTCGAATAATTTGACGTTAAAAGTAAAACAAATTTATTATTTTACATACATTTGCTCTGAAATATTCAATTTAATATTATTATTTCAAAAAAATTACTGAATAATAGTACAATAATTTTTATTCTAATAATCAATTTGTTATTATAATGAAAATTTATTAAATAAAATAAATACATAATCTATTAAAACTATCTGTTGTGAATGTTTATACAAATGAAAATAAAATTTATTACCGCTGTGATGGGGGGCACTCGAGCCCGATGCACTCCGGCCGAGTGAGGCCCCTTATCTACTGGTCGAACTCCTGCATCTTCCTTTTGTGGTCCACCTTGACCTGCAGTGGCGTCTCCTGAGTCTTCTTCAGCTCATCTTCGGTATTTTCCTACCTGTTCTTGGTGGTGGCTAGCTCCTCTCGAAGGTACGAGCCAGTTTGAGAAGAAACAGTAGTGCGCCCAGAAGACGTCGGCTTCTTACGAGTGCCATGGCCGACGTTGTACACTGTCTGGTTCTTGAAAACCAATTGCGACAACTCCTCATCCGGTATAGGGTCGGACCCTGTTTCCTAAGTTTGATGCTGGAGCTCCACCATTTCGTTCTGTTTTAAAAAAATTAAGTTAATGTTCGAATTTGAAAAGAAAAAAATCAATTTAAAATAATATTTATTTTATTTTAAATACTTAAACTTACGTAGCAGCATTCAGCTTCTTCATTGATCCATTTTTTCTTCTCATTGTAGTGCGTCACTTGGTAAAACTCTGGAAATGATTGCACCTCGCATGTGCTACTCTGCTAAAAAAAACATAAATTGATACATGATTCGACATTAGTAAAATTAATTAACTTATAAAATACAGTTTAGGCTATATTTACCTCAGAATGTTCAGCACGGTGTTGGATACACGTCCATTTGCCCCAAGATGCATACTCTAATGCTTCATATTAATAAAACACAAAACAAACTACAAAATAAGTAAAATGACATGAAACTTAACAAAATAATAAGCTGAGTGACACGCTCAAAAAGTGGTTTTTTACTCCCAAGTATACGAGTGTCGGAGTAATAAAATAACCTAGTAAGTCCGGGGTCAATCCATAGGGAATAAATTTAGTAAAATAAAATAACAATTTGAATAAAAATAAAAAGGCTTGAGTTGATTGAAGTGATTGAAGAATTTTAAATTGAACTGCAATAATAAAATAAAATATTGGGGTTAGGGGATCCACTTTTAATATTTCAAATTTAGAAATCTTACTTTTTATAATATATAAATTGTCATTATTATCCAATTAATTTATTTCAGAAATTAATTATGCCAAAACATATAAAACCAGCCATAAAAGCGGTGATAATTTTTGTCTATAACAAATCCAGTTAGGTACTCAATTATGCCAAATAAATAAAACCAGCCATATAGGCGGTAACAAAGTTTGTCAATACTTAATCCAGATTTAAATTAAGTATTAATCATTAGATTATAATTTATATATTATAATATAAGTGAGATTAATCTATATTTTCATATTAAAACCTTCACATTTTACTTCAGCAAAAAGAAATAAGCTACTCATAATTTGAATAAAAACACACATAATTTTATTACTGAAAGAAAAAGAAAATACAATAAATTTTTAAAAAATAAAACACACAATAGCTGAAACACCACAATTTTTCAAAGAGAATTGTGGAAATCAGACTGACCAAAAATTTTAGAAGTAGAAAATCTTGTCAACAGTAAAGTTGTAGATTTTTGAGTCTTCTGTCATCTGGAACTGGAATCGTCTCAATCCGATATCAAAGTAAAAAATTATGGAGAAAATACGAATATTGCTCATGCTAAAAATTTCGAATTTGTACACTGTTAGAACGCCCTTTCAAGTTTTTTGTCTCCAAAATCCAAATGTCTTGTTCATTTTTTAGTTATGCATCTAAAGTATTATTTCACCTAAAATTATATAAAACATAAATTTAATTATTATTTTACAAACATACTAAATTAAGAGGATTAATGGAACTATAAGTATAAAATGATTATTTTTTTTTAATAAATATGCACTTTTTAGTGTTCGTCACTAAGAATGAATGAATAAGTGGGTATCACACTTATCAAACAGTCCCAAACTTAAGTTTTTTCTAGTCTCAAACAAAAGACTAAATAAAAGTAAACAAGTTGCACCATGTTGATCAGTGTAGGTTTGAACTCAATGTTATTGGCATTGATCGGTTGGTGCGTAATCTCAGAATAATTATCGTCAATGACCGGCTTAAAGTGATCTCGTATTTCCACCCGACGCAGGTTATTCTCGCTGTTGTCAACCGTCGTTGCTTCTTTTTCAATTCTCTTTTCTTTCTTTAGTCTCCTCATTTTCCCTTCTATTTCATGATGAAATAGGAGCGATTTGAGACTTGTGTATCTTCGCATTCACTAAAGCACAGAAAGAAAGAAAGAATTAATAAAATATAAATATAAATAAAAAAAATATAAATTAAAGTTAAGGTTATTTGGTAATAGTATTAATGTGAATAAAATTGAACAATCCCCAGCAACGGCGCCAAAAATTTATTGCAAGATTATCGTACGGCTCGTATACGGTGTCAAGTTTTAGTAAAGGATAAGTAAGAGTATCGAACCCACAATGATTGAAATAAATTCACATTAAGTACTATAATTATTAAAGTTAACTTTATTTAGAAAGCAGTTTAAATTAAACTAAATTAATATTAAAAACTAAATAAGTGAAAAGTCAAAAATTAATTAAGAAAAACCAAAATGAGATCAATTTTAGAGTCTGATTTCACCTAACTATCTCCTATGTATTTGTTATGCCAATCAATTCTTACTCAATTTCTTAGTTTATAAGTCAAGAATCCTAAATTATTCTACTCCATCTCCTGAGTACCGAGTGAAAATATTATTAATTACCGATTTCGATATCCCTAGAAAAATCTAGTAATTAATAATTCATTAGTTATGTGATTCTTTGTCCATGATTTCTAACAAATTATATGCCTCCTGAACTCTATAAATTCTTAGGTTATATTTTGTAGATCTTATTCAAAATCATATCTCCCGAGTGATAGATTTTAAATATGAAATCATATAATTTATGGCCAACAAACCAGAAGTATTAAACACAAGAAAATCTAAATAAACTGAATTAAAACTTCATGATAATTAATTGGAACTCAACACATAGGTTCAAGCATAGGCTACATCATCCTATAGAATAAGAAAATTAGTTCATGACTAAATAGAAGAATAATGAAAACGAAGTCAAGAACATATTAAACATCATTAGAGTTTAAAGAAAGAAACTAGAATATAAAATATGAATTGAATCCTTTTGTCTTCGAACGTCACTGCATTCTGCCTCTCTCCTCTTATCGCCCTTCAATTACCTCTTTGGATCTCTCTAAATTATATGTTTAGAGCTCTCTTGTTGTGTCTCCTTCTCTCTTTTAAGGTTTTGGACGCACTTATGTATTTATAGGGAAGTCTTGAAGTCCTTCTGTTTGTAGAAAATGAATTATTTATGGTGTTGAAAATTGTCCAGGGCCTCACGACGCCAGAAGTGGCGTCGCAACGCCAGCTTCTATGTCAGGATGAGTATTTTTACGTATTTAGCCTTTCTTGCATGCTTTATTTGCATCTTTAAGCTTTCAAAACACGTTCATTTTCCCCAAGATTCATGCTCTAATGCTTTCTATCAATAAAACACAAATAAACTACCAAACACGTAAAATGACACGAAACTTAACAAAATAATATGCTAAGAATGTAAGAATAAGTGGTATAAATCACACTTATCATGGGGGAGGGGTAAGTTGTTTGGACGACCTAGTGAGCGAATGCTAAAAAAATGGTACAAGTACTTTTTTAAATTCAATAAGCATAAATGATGAGTGGTAAATAGATCAATATTTCACACTCCTTTGACTTAATATTTTGAATCGTTTCTTGAGTTTTGTGAATATTTTGATGTGTTTTGTGTTACTTTGTAGATAAATATAATAACATGACTCTCTCGAGGCAATTTGGGGCCAAAACAGTGGAAAACGGACAAAATGGCAAAAATGTAAATTTCCTGCTAAAATGCGCTGTTTTTCTAAAATGCACCGTGGTAAAATACGCCGTCTGCTAACGTGCACTGAATCTGCTAACGTGCGCCGGACACGTGTCACCATCACATGCTACCGACACTCATCATTGAGACACGTCATTGATGATGTCATGCCGATGTCAGCATCACGACTAGCAAACCCTTACGTGTCGCGATGCCGAGCAAATAATTGGGTTAATCATTCAGCCGACGCCACGTGTCATCATCCCGGGAGTCGATTGCCACACGTTCAAGATCTACGGCGCGTCGCGACGCGCAAGGTTGCACGCGTCGCGATGTGTGAAGCCAAAAAATTTTTATAAATAGAGGCCGAAATTTCATTTGTAATTCATACTTTCTTTTAAGGAATTCCTTAAGAATACTAAGAAGACTGTAATTTGTTTGTTTATTTACAGCTTTCAGTATTTAGATTTCGCATTAGCACTGATAAGTGTGGTTATATCCACTTATTCGGACATCTTTAACCTATTATTTTATTATATATTCGAGTAATTTAATGTCATTTATAGTTTATTTTATTTTTTATTTGTAGGAGCATTAATACATGGATCTTGGGAAATTTGCACGTGTTTTGGGAACTTTCGGAAGCACAGGACAAGCACGGGAGTCGGGAGCATAGGAAGCGAGTGCAGTACTAGTGAAGGAAAACCTTCACTGGCGCCGCAGCTCCACAGACTAGAGCCATGGCGCCTGTGAAATTATTATCTCAGCCAAAAGGCCGAGAGAACAGCACACACAAACGCCAATAAAAGAAGGGCCATGGCGCCTACACGCAGTTCTCAATTCCATACAAAATACCGAGAAGGCAGCGCCGTGGCGCCAATTAACAGAGCCACGGCGCTGCGGGAGTAAACAAACACGCGTGTTCCAGACTTTAATTATTAGGGTTTTAAGATACCCAATGACACTAGGCTCCATTATAATTACAACAGTTCGTCCAAAACTCAAGGAGGCTAATACACCGGGAGGCTAATACACAGTACAAAACACAAAACACATATTTTTAGAGATCCAATGAGGAGGATTGAAGAGCAACAAGAGGAGAAAAAGGCGGTGACATCCGAGGAGGAAGTGATTCAATTCAGGTTTTATCTTCTTGTTTCTTTCTTAGAACTCTAATGATTTCCATTAGATTCATGACTTGTTTATCATTGTTTTTATCTATTGTCATTAACTAAACTCCTTAATTCTGGAGAATGATGTAACTGATGCTTGAACCTTGTATTGATTGTCAATTTTGTGATGAAGTTTTATTAATTTATTTATATTCTTTTGAGTTTAATGCTTCTTGATTGTTGGCCAAAATTGAAGATGATGAATGTTTAGAATCTGTCACTCGAGAGAGGGGATTTTGAATAGATCTAGAGAATATGACCTAGGATTTTATAGAGTTTGAGAGAATCTGTGGTTTCTTTGAAGTCGTTAATATAGAATCCCAAAGCGTAATGAGTTGTTAACTATTAGATTTTTATAGAGATATCGAAGTCTATAGTTGATGATATTTTCACTCGGCACTCGAGAGAGGGAGTGGATAATTTCAGAGTCTTGACTTATAAACAATATAATTGAACAATGATTAATTGGCATGACAAATACATATGCGATAGCTAGGTGAAATCATGATCCAGAATCTCTATCGTATTAGTTCCTCCTATCAAATTATTTTTATATTTATTTGTTTAATTAAATCTTTATTAATTATTTTCTAAATAAAGTCATGATTATCAATTGTAGTACTTAGTGTAAGTTTAATACAATCCATATGGGTTCGACACTCTTAACTCATATTTATACTAAAACTTGACACCGTACACTTGCGGTACGATATAAAATATCACAACAAGTTTTTTGCGCTGTTGCCGGGGATTGTTTGTTTAATTCACATTAATACTACTACCAATAATCTTAGCTTTAATTTAGAATTTTTATCTTTTATTTTTAGTTTATTTTTGTTTTGTATTTATTTTATTTTATTTTATTTTATTTTACTTATTGATTTTTGGTTTTGGTGCTTCAGTGAATGCGAAAATCCACAAGTCTCGACTCGCTCCTGTTTGATCCTGAAATAGAAAGAACAGCGAGGAGACTAAGGAAAGAAAGAAAAATTGAAAAAGAAGTAATGGGCCAATGGCAGCTGAAAAAAGAGAAATCACCCACGTCATGTGGCAATCAGAGATCACTTCAAACCTGTCATTGATGATACCTATTCTGGGATCGCCCATCAACGCCAATAATTTTGAGTTAAAACCTGCATTGATCAACATGGTACAAAGGAATCAGTTTGGGGGTTCAGCTGAAGAAGATCCCAACTTGCACTTCAGAATGTTCCTGGAGATCGCAGATACTTTAAAGATGAATGGTGTTAGTAAAGAGGCTATAAGGCTACGCTTATTCTCATTCTCTTTACGGGATAAAGCGTGGGATTGGCTTCAATCAATACAGACGGGGAGTATCATGACATGGCAGGATATGGCCACGAAATTTCTTGAGAGGTTCTTTCCACCAACTAAATCAGCTCAACTGAGGGCAGAAATCAGTATATTTAAGCAGCTTGAGACTAAGACTTTATATGAAGCATGAGAGCGCTTTTTATGCAGATTGGGTCCAGATTCAGTTGTTTAATTGGGCTGAATGGTTCGAATAAGACTGTGGTTGATGCAGCAGCTGGGGGAGCTCTATTAAAGAAATCAGCTGAGGACGCCTATAATTTGTTAGAAGAAATGGCCATTAACCATTTTCAATGGCCAAGTGAACGTTCTACGGTGACCAAAGTGGCTGGAATATATGAAGTGGACCCTCTTGTGGCACTTACAGCTCAGATTTCCGCATTATCTACTAAAGTAGCAGCCCTGACAAATCCACGGGTACCATCTATTGAATCAGCAGCAGCTACAAATACGCTGTTATTGGAAGGAAACCCAAACTTTGAGCAAGTCCAATATGTGAACAATCGGAACTTCAACAGCTATCGAGGAAATCATGTGCCTAATTGCTATCATCTGAACCTGTCATATGCTAATACAGAGAATGCCTTGCAACCTGCATCCGGATTTGATTATCATAGAGCTGAGCAGAAATCTTCCTTAGAAGATTTCATGAGCACGTTTGTTGCTAATACTTCAGCGAGGTTTGAGAATAATGAGTCAAGACTAGACAATATTGAGACACACATGGAAAATATCGGGGCAACAATGAAGTCATTAGAAACACAGATTGGGCAGATTACTTCCTCCATAACCAAGCAGCAGTAAGGGGTATTTGGATAAACTGCCACAACTACCAAGCTATCTTTTTCATGACAAAGCAGCCAGTGGATACAAAAGAGTAAGCTACCATGACCACCATTTGGGTGGTTGCGTCTGGCTGAAGACGTTAAACTTAGCGCTAGCGGGGAGGCAACCCTTGCATTTATTTATTTTTATTTTATTTTTAATTTTGATTGTTATTGTGTGCTATTGTTTATTTATTCATTTTGCATGCTATTTATGCAGGTAGCACGAGACACACAAAGCCCACGCAACCAAATTCTAACCAGCATGAGCATGATCAACTCCATGCACGGTAGTGTTGTTCCTCACTCTTGTTCTTTATATTTATCTTACATTGAGGACAATGCAAGTTTCAAGTTTGGGGGTGTGCATGTTGTTTACTTGTTATTTATTGATTTATTTAAAAAAATTTATTTGTTTTTAGTCCTAGATAGTAAAGCATAAATCCTATGATGAATTTTGTTTGTTTATGAGTGAAATTTTTGAAACGATAAGTGCCCAATTACTTTATCTGATGCATTGAGTAGTTGATCTATGTTAGACTCGTAAGCACTTAATAACAGGTTTTTAGCAGTAAGAATTTAAATAGTTGACAAGGTGACTAGTTGAAGAAATTACATGTCGATGAATGACCGTTTGCTTAGATATCTATCCTAATTTGCTAGTGTTATGAAATATGGTATAGCTAAAAAAAATGTCTCTAAGGAAAGAAAATAAACCACCTATAACCGATAAGCGTGAAGCTACCCATGGGCGAGTATTAAGACCACCATGAGGAGAAATGCTACCTTAAATGGTAGGTGAGTTAAAAAAAAGTGCAAAATAGAAGTAAAAAGAGACAAGAAATGACAAAAAGAAAAATCATATCATACTGAGCACGAAATAAGGCAATTACAAAGCATAATTGAGATATCTAAGTTGGTTTGACCCATCGATCCCAATTTTTAAACGAAATCATTAAGTTGGCATATTTAGAATCAAGCTGTGACCGAACCTTTACACACACACACTGTGAGTCTAACTTAGATGATTTACTCAAGAATTTGGATTTGAGTCGCATTGCGTACTTTGAAGGTTCTCTAATTTCATTTATAAGCTTTCTTTGAGGATAATTTTATGTGCCACTATCAGGACTAGGCTTTTGTTATTTTTATATTTTTTTGCATGATTGTGTGTGAATGACGTTTGTGGATGTCGTCGTTGTAAGCCCTCACGATACTATAACTCATCCACTATGGTCGCCTAGGGGTTTGAAGGTTTGTTGCATACGCTAAATGCAATCATGATCCCTACGAAAGTGGCTTAGCTAATTTAGTAATCTTCATTTGTTAATTTGAATTTAGTTTTTTTTTATTTTTCTTTTGCTCGGGACTAGCAAAACCTTAAGTTTGGGGGTGTTTGATAAGTAAGGTTTATACCCACTTATTCAGACATCTTTAGCCTATTATTGTATTATGTTTCGAGTAATTTAATGTCATTTATAGTTTATTTTATGTTTTATTTGTAGGAGCATTAATACATGGATCTTGGGACATTTGCACATGTTTTGGGAACTTTCGGAAGCACAGGACAAGCACGGGAGCATAGGAAGCGAGTGTAGTACTAGTGAAGGAAAACTTCACTGGCGCCGTGGCTCCACAGACTAGAGCCACGGCGCCTGTGAAATTATTATCTAAGCCAAAAGGCCGAGAGAACAGCGCCACAGCGCCAACAAAAGAAGGGCCATGACGCCTGCACGCAGTTCTCAATTCCATACAAAATGACGAGAAGGCTGCGGGAGTAAACAAACGCGTGTGTTCCAGACTTTAATTATTATGGTTTTAAGATACCCAATGACACCAGGCTCCATTATAAATACAACAGTTCGTCCAAAACTCAAGGAGGCTAATACACCGGGAGGCTAATACACAGTACAAAACACAAAACACATATTTTTAGAGATCCAAGGAGGATGATTGAAGAGCGACAAGAGGAAAAAAAGGCGGTGACGTCCGAGGAGGAAGAGATTCAATTCGGATTTTATCTTATTGTTTCTTTCTTAGAACTCTAATGATTTCCATTAGATTCATGACTTGTTTATCATTGTTTTTATCTATTGTCGTGAACTAAACTCCTTAATTCTGGAGAATGATGTAACTGATGCTTGAACCTTGTATTGATTGTCAATTTTGTGATGAAGTTTTATTAATTTATTTATATTCTTTTGAGTTTAATGCTTCTTGATTGTTGGCCAAAATTGAAGATGATGAATGTTTAGAATCTGTCACTCGAGAGAGGGGATTTTGAATAGATCTAGAGAATATGACCTAGGATTTTATAGAGTTTGAGAGAATCTGTGGTTTCTTTGAAGTCGTTAATATAGAATCCCAAAGCGTAATGAGTTGTTAACTATTAGATTTTTATATAGATATCGAAGTCTATAGTTGATGATATTTTCACTCGGCACTCGAGAGAGGGAGTGGATAATTTCGGAGTCTTGACTTATAAACAATATAACTGAACAATGATTAATTGGCATGACAAATACATATACGATAGCTAGGTGAAATCAGGATCCAGAATCTCTATCGTATTAGTTCCTCCTATCAAATTACTTTTATATTTATTTGTTTAATTAAATCTTTATTAATTATTTTCTA